>DWKA01001178.1:0-13116 GCA_018249155.1 Panoquina ocola ocola | reverse complement strand
TCGATTATTATCAACAAAGTAAATTATTCAACAGTCTTAAGTCTTCTAAAGTTAACAACTAGACTATGTAAAGTGGCCTCTGAACCTCTAAAATTGTGAAATTGTACTAGAAACACACACACCTCTAATTTTATATCGCGACTTAACATTGTTCAACTTAAATAAGATTAACGAGAGCTGGGACCTCAGCACTTCAGCATTTATCATTTTATTGGAGAAGAGTGTTAGGGATAATCACATTCTAAAATCCTATGCAACAATAGCCATCCAATTATTTATTATGTTAACATTTTACGAAGAAAATAACAAAAATGCCACAATATCTTCAAATCCATATTAGTTACAAAGGATTCTCACAAACTCTACAATATTAGGACGTAGCCATTTCTGCACATTAAGATTGACGATATTAACCTCAGACATCCTCATTATCTAACAAATACAGGATATTACAGTTAATGATTTATATCACAATCTAGTCTGGCTCTTTCTGCTTTGTGACCAGAATGAGGAAACTCCTTTAGGCATTTTACCTTTTAAGCTTTTTAGGAGTATTCAAGGCGATGGGATTAGAGCAAGATTTCTTAATTTTTTCTTCAGCCGTCTTAAGTTTTACAGGTTTTATCATGTTTGAACTAAAAAATTTAAGAAATTGCATTTGTATAGTATCAGAAACAAACATGAGAAGTTATAGCGATCCGTCGAAACCCATCGAATGGGTAATCTTTTATGTAAGTCATAGTCGTTACATAGAATTACTTTAATAAGCAGAGGTAGAAACAACCATTATTGCAAACCGTTCAACTTATATTATGCACTTTCTTAGTGAAACTGAAATGAAACTTAAACATCCTAAGTAATTTACAATAGGTAATATGGTTAAGTAAATCTTTTCATAAACGTTTATGTTGTTTTCACAGAGCCGTAGAATCGCCGTAGGAATATTAAATTTAATAACTGGCAGTTAATTTTGAGTAAAGTAATTTAACAACCGTAATTTGTTATATTGTGGAGAAAATGCACACCGATTAAGAACGATGATCTTCTTCATAGTGCCCGCCTTATAGTGTATCTATAACGAATTTACTTTCATTTGATCTTCTCTCCTAAATTGTTAACAAGTACACTGTGTCAAACTATCTGAAATCCGATGACCGCGACGGCCACGTATCAATTAATCTATCATGCGCGCGATCACAGCGTTTAATCGAACAAAAACTATTATCGAGCACGGCATACTGATGAACAAATTGGTCTTAATGACGTGCAAATTGAACATCACCTTTCGAAAGTCAACAAAAAAATTTGGTGAAATGATAAAAAAATCGGAACCGATACAACTAAGATCAAAGATTACCGAGCCATCGCTTAATGAAGTGAAAATAAGAAACCCAGAGATGTCAAGGCGACACGAGGCTCAGTTGAATTAAGAGTAATTCAATGAAAGGCGTCCCAAATACTCCGCGCACCGACTCGACTCCTTCGACTTTAATGAAGCGAAACGCGGCTATACGCCTGCCACTATTAGCGGTTTGAGTACATGTAATTATTGCATGCTTCCTACCTGCTGCTACGTAAATGATCCCGACAACATGTTAAGCGAAACAGCTTTCCTTGGTAATCATCAAAGATGCTCAAGCTAGTGAGGCATTCGAAAACAACTTGCAATTTATCATATTATGTTCACAATATTGCTTACAACGGGGATATAAATCATTTCAATTATTGCTTTCCTTTTTCTTCTCCCTATTAAGTAGGTAAGTATACCTAATTTAAAATATCTACACAGCAATCTACACTTATCAAAACAAACCAAAAATTCTCACTCTCATATCAATAAGCTTACGAGCCTCTAAATAGTTAACTTATTTTTGGATAGGCCGTCTAATTAACACCTCCAAAATGTGCTATACGATGTTAATTCCGTATCACATTATTAAGCAAATAAACTTTTTCTCCGTTTATTTTCTCTTCATTTCTTTAACACTTAATATAATGGGTATAAAATATTTTAAACACATTCACCGATACTTCGCACCTCATTGTAAATGAAAGTTCGTAATTGCTCTGCTTTTTCTCATTTCAATATCAACAGTCACTCTGATATTTTATCGACAACATCTTCGAGAGAAAGACCGTCATCGGATTTAATAGTTCGATAGTAAGATAAGACCGGGATACGGCTGTAAGTAGCGAATTGCATCCAACGTTCAAGGTCAATAAAAAGGTATAAAATCTAGGTAGCTTTATGAGAAGCCATTGAGCTGACATAAATGGGATAATTACGTACTTAGATACAATTTTACAATGTTATAAACATGCAATTATTAAGCTCTTACGTACTTTATTAAAGAACATACTGAGTGAAATTAATTTGGTAGCGTAATCCTACTGGTAGATTCTATCTGCCAAAACCCTTGATGTAAAAATGATGTATCTGACCGCGGTACGAACGAGAAAAGTGAACTGGAACGTAGCCATAAGTCAAGATGTAGAAAGCCTCGCAATACACATGAGGTCGGTAAATAAGTTGGCCAAATTACTAAGAAAAGTGTAACTACTAGCCGGCGTAGTTTCTCTAATTTGTTAATGTTGAAGGTAAAAACTCGATGAAACCCGACGTCTTAGCATCTACGACCAGAGATTAGCGAACGATAGGAAAGAGTATGAAATAATCGTCATGTTCTGAAACACACAATATCAACAGTAAAAAGTGGTAAAATAAAGAATCATCAATCAACATTTTAATATTTGCACAACAAACATGTAATAGGTACTCAAACAAACTAAAAAAAACATCTTTAGTAGAAAGTGATAAAAATAGCATTGAAGCATTCAAAAAAGAGTTTCTATCTAAAGAAATTGAACACTACGGAAATGAAATTAGTAGGATGTAATTAAAACATAAGTGCAAAAGCGAAATGAAATTTCTCACGCTAGATTATTAAAACAAGTTATCTTTCTCGACAAGCTTAATAAATTTACATCAAACGATGTAATGTATAATAAGAAAGATGCATTTGAAAAGCATAAAACCATTAATTTAAAATCAACAAAATATTACGTTTACGTAACAAAGTACTTTCTTATAAGCTGTTTAAACGAACCTGTCTCACTGCACATCTTAAAAAAGGGGCAATCCCTACTTCCGTTTCAAATAAATGGATCGGCAGGTTCACGTGGATAATGAGTGGGCCGGAGCCCTTTGAGTAAACTTAGGGATCAGTTACCTGTTCACGGTGCGTTTCTTAAGGTCGACAATGGTCCCATAAATAATTCATCAGGATACCATGACAAAGGCACCTGTTGGAAGCCTCCCATGGGAACTTTCGCAGGCAGGGCGTTCCGCGCGGCGTAACATAGCCAAGATAACGTGCTATAATTATACCTTTGAACGTGGAACCAACGTAGAAGAGTATTATTTGAAATATTAACGACCGCTACAGTTGTTAGATTGTAATGATTAAGTTTTCATACTAATGCATATTTCATGGAAAATGTAGAATTTGACCTTGAACTATTTTAAACTACTGCATATTTAGATCTAGATTCAACAAAATTTAATTTTAATGGGTTGAACCAGAATATACAAAGCTTTCACGTTGAAGGTGGCACGCGACCCATAATTACTGAAATAAAAAGCTCTGCAACATAGGTTCACTCTACATAACCAAGACCTTAAGCAATGTATTTTAGACCTTATTAAGAGCTTATTACGTATACATTCCATTAAGTATTGCCGAATGTACGGGTGCAACAGTAAACCCAAAGTAACGTGATTTACAGCAATAGATTCGGATAGTGGATAAGATCTATTTCCACCTTATACCTTTAAGTTGTTCGCAACTGGACCCGCGAACACGCAAACATCTTGTAAATTTGATACACTAGAAAAAAAAACATTTTTAGATCGTTAAACCGATTACGCAACACATTGAGACCGTATTTATAGAACCATTAATTTTGTTACAAAACATTACAGACCAAGTTCAAAGACTGCAATCCGAAGCTTTTAAATGATCGCATTAATTTAAAACACCGACAGCACAGAACACTAAGAAAAAAATTGATACAAAAGTACTTTCCGATAAGTGTGCAGCACTTATTAGAATATGTGATTTAGAAATTGAAATTGACCAGAAACAAATTTGTGAGATGACGAGGAATATCAATACAAATATTCAGGCCAAGTGGTTCTTAAATGGTACTGAATGGAGAGCGTGAGATATCCATTCTATGTGTGGGTGAAAGAGAAAACATTGATTAAAGATGATATTGTTATATTTGTTTAATCTTCAGGTACTACCTTAAGTATGTGTGTTTTTGTTGCAAAAGATTCGAAAAACTATTTAAGTGAGCTTAAAAACTTAAGAGAACTTGACAAAAAAAATGTTGAGAATCCAAACTGAATTAAAATGTTAATAGCTGGTTTAAAGCAGAGTGAACGTTAAGATACATCTTAAAGTGAACACGCAACAAACACCTCACCGCTTGTTTACAATGCGGCTACGTAAAGGTCAAGTGACCACTTACCAAAAGTGAACAAAATATTATAAAGAATACAATTCTGACACAATTCAATCAATCCACGCCATTCCGGAAACTCGAGAAAGTTACGGAGAAAGTGATGGAAGTCTAGATGATGTTTTGAAAACAAAATAGCCTGGAAGTAATAGCGAATAGCGCGCGAAGTAATTTTGGCTAATTACATTTCACTGACGGTATTGAAGCTTTGTGAAGCTTTCAGCATTAGGAAATTAAGCTTGTCTTGGTCATATTTTCTTGGAGGCTAAATGTAAAATGATAATGACCTACGCCAAACGTGTTCTAAGCCTTCTGCACCGACAGTTACCAACGGTTTTACGAGCACGTTTGTTGCTTTATTTATCCTTAAAATATTTTAATTTTTGAGATTTAACTAAAGAAGTTTAACTAAGAGTTGTTTAAGTTAGACAACAACGATGATTCAGCGGTTTGGATAATGACTTAGTCACCACGTGGGAACTCATATTTGAGTATGAATTTGATTACACAGAAATACAAGCACAAAGTGAGTGTTTGACGGTTTATGTAAAAAAATCAATTGCTTTTGAATCTGCAACCCACAATCAGGTATCTAAACATTTACTCGCCAGATCAATCGTTAACCTGTACTGAAACAAATGGAACCATTTCATAGTGATGTAATTATACAACGTTAAATATAGATTCTTGAAATATTTTTACTATCTACGAAATAAATCGGATTCGCTTCACAGTCGCTCTGATCGGTGCAGTGAGTGCTGCGACACTGACATTGACACAGTGGCTCGCACTCGTTACAGCAGTTTCGTAATTACTATAGCGGACAACGATGTCACGACGGGGCTATTTGGTTCCTCCATTATCATTATCCATTGTTGTATAAAAATCTGTGTGACCGCCCATCCGATGTGGTACAACCGGGTCATTCCTTACTTTTTATAGTTTTTAAATCCAGTTTCATAATAAATTTATTTACACATCTTTACAGACTTTTCGTTAGAAGATGAACTGGTGTTTAACTATTAAACATACAGTTCTGTTACAATTAACACTATCGATAAACCCAAATACAAATATTTTTAAGATATTTACATAACATTACTGCAAATAAAATATCGAGAGGAATTCAATAACTAAAAAATATAAAGACATCAACACAAGCTTTAGTGACGGTAAAACATATAAAAAAAACCTCACCCAAATGCAATCGCTATTACCGTTGGTATGTCTACTCATTATAATGAAGGGCCATCGGAGTCCAGCGATTCATTTCAGAGACAATGCTGGGGACCGTTAGCTCTCCAACACTTCGCGTTGGCACTTCAAATGAAAGTAACACAAGTGAAACGAGAAACAGCTGATGTTAACTGAGGCTATTGGACAATAAAAAAAGGTAATTATCCACTCGAAACGCGAAGCAACACGTCCAAATAAGCTATTTCGAAAGAATCACCGGAGTTGGTAATGTAACGGACATTTCCAAGATTTGAGACAACAAGATCGCGTTTTATCTTTATAATTTATACGACCACGAATCTTCCGTGAGAAATGCAGTTGCAGCAGCCATATATCCGAAACTAGACTAATGACAATAAAATTTAAATTTTATGCTAACTCTCCAAACTATGCCAATTTTGGACTAGTAGGGTGATAGGTCGACGACGCCATTTCCTCAACTAAAATTTATTTAAACACTTGGGAGATTCCGCGATAATATACACCTACACATAAGTAAACATTAGTGCAACACACAATTCACACTACATTATCGAAGTAACACACAACTTATATTATAACGAAAGTAAACGAATGTATGTGTCGCCTTAAATGGAACATATACTTATCTACAATATCCTACTACCTTCCAACTACATAACAAAGTATACGTTACGCAACAGTTAGCATATTGGCCAGCGACACGGGCGGCAGTCAGTGGATCAACTCCAACGCCGATGACGCAACGCAAAAAACGAATGACATTGATTTTGAATTTCGAACTTCAATTTTACGGAAGAACAATCATGAAGCGCCCACGCAACGTAAACAAGTTTATGAATTAATCCGATGTCGTTATTTCAATTCGGCACGGTACAATTCAGGCAATGGTTTATTTATAACTAGTTGATGTACAATTCAACGAAATTCAATAATAATATGCTGTAGTTGCAGATAATTTAACAAAGAAGCTGCTTAAGACGTCAAGCTGAGTGATCGATATAAAAATAACAGTTGTGCAGCCTTAAATTTAAAATCTAAGTTAATCAAAGCAGTAAAAAAACAAGGTTAGCAACCGATCCTCGATAATGAACCATACAGCTTAATTGCACTCGCCATCCGAAAAATATATTGTACAAATCAAAGTAGAAATTAAATCTCGACAAAAAAGTTGGAAATCAAGAACTCAACAAGATATTAGTATTTTCTAATACCACGGCGTTCCGTTTCAATTTCGTAAAAACTTAGCCAGTATTTTTAGTAGAAAATATACAATCTTAAGAACTTTGATTCAATACTGTCAAAATCCTTATGTTCTTGTTCTCCCTACTACTGGCTAAATGCCAGTACTTCTTGGATAGCCTCCTTTTCCCAGCAATAAGGATTCAGTAAATAGGTTTTTCGTTCTCAAAATTGCACTCTACATTCCACTTGTGCCAATTCTTTACGGAATATTTCATGATATCTCTCGTCTTGGCAACTGAAAGTCATTTAATTATCATATTATATACCACTGATGTTACCAGGAGAAGTAACATAAATAATTCAGAGTATTGCAAACGATCTATTATATTTATTAACCATTTCTATATTTTTATCAAAATACCATTTTAGGAACTTCACTCACTCACATTCACCTTGTTTATTTGTTTGTATTTTGGTTTTAATCTTGCCAACTGAAGTAGATCTATTCCTTTTTATCCTACGGAGTTGAAGTTTTGATGTGTTTTTATTATAAGCGTGACCTGAATTACCGGACACACTTTGAATTTTCTTCAAACAAGGGAACTCCAGAACGGAAACCGTACCTATACTACTTTTTTGCTTTCATTTAACTTCTTTGTAACTTTGTATTTTGCAAGATTTGATTTGCAAACTTAATAAAATAAAAAAAACATATTGATTGTGTAGAAAAGGTGTCCTTTGAGTTGTATTACAGCATAGGTTACGGTTCTCTCGGATGAGGTAACGTGGAATGTGCACAATGTTTCCCGTCCTTGTCAGTACGATATCACCTTACGTCGTGTCGCCTTGGTTATTGTCGCGGTCGTCCCTCGTGTCGTGACGTCGATCCGCAGCCACGACTGGTTAGGAACGGCGTTCATCTCAGGAGCAATTACCTACGTTGGATGTGTCTTCACTTCAACTTCATTTAAGTTTTCACCACTCACCAGTATCCTGACATTTTATGGGTAGTGTTACGATAAGGTTCATTTTACTAATAACATCTCTTGAATCTACCTTTCTCCTGTCGTAATTATTTCCCAGCATACCAAGTTTTTTACATGTTTTGGTTGCAGTGTCAGAAAACCAAAAAACGTCCCTACTTCCTTTTTGGTCAACAATGCCTTTGAACTCTAATGAATCAAAACAGATGACTCATCTGCAATTGTCAGGTAATAAGGCAATTAAAACATTACCTTTCGATTCAAATATTACTTAATCTATTGGGTGAGGTCAGTTAATTGATACAGTTGTAACTTGTAACTTGTAACATAGGTACCGCAGCCGTGACACGCGACGCGCCGGCGACGTCCATCACGCCAATAATCAATCAACGAAGACTGAACTGGTACACGTGGTGTCGAATGTCACCGTCCCACACGGCCCAAGGCCGCGTCCACACCTACGCCCCAGTTAAGCAAAAGCGAAAAAGCCCACTGTCCCATTGTGATGGCTTGAATCACCGCATCGTATGAACAGTGCAGCGTAGGTTATGTCAGTTGCGAAATTTAGAATTGCGTTTGTCACAGGAGCTGCAGTTCATGCTCCGACGAACTGCATATTATATTTGTCGCTGCTTCTAAATTTGGAGAAATCGACATGGCAAGAGCGAAACTTGTACGGTAAGCTTTAGAAAAATTGTCTAAACCAAGAGGTGCAGAGAATCCGTAATATCCTTAAACAGAAAACTGACAGCGGAATGCGTGATTGTGAAGTAATTTGACAAGAGTCTAAATTAGTCTTAAAGATACATTAGATGCGCAGATGTCTTGTAACTCTACTTTTTTTCTGCGTATCTAACTGTCTCTTTCAGACTCTTGCCACGTTACGTGTAGATGCGTGTAAACCCGAATTCAAATCCCTTTTCCATCACTTGTCACCAAATATCACCACTGTCCGTTACCACCACATCACCACTGTAGGTTTCCGAACCAAATTCGGTAGCAGGAGACAGCGGTGGCCTTGCGCGCACTACACACGCACGCTCTGATTACGTCGCCGCTACCAATTCCCTAGCAGCGACAACTCACGGAGAACTTTGTTGAAAATTCAAGACGATGGCGAAAAGATGTTGTATTCCTTGCGTTTCAAATAATTGACCGAAATGTGTCTAAACGCTGTCAATTGACTTGCAACTGTTGTGCCGATCGCTGAAATACAATTTCTTCCTGGAATTTGATGAGTCGTGATTCGTGATGCGAACAGTGTAGAAAAAAAATAACGTAACAGTCACGCCGTGACCATAGTCCAAACTAGGTCAAAATACAGGAATAAAATACAATAATCGTGAGTACCTGTTACGTAGGCACATAAAAGAAAGCAAAAAAATAAGTAACGATCAAATGGAACAAATATATTTCTAGAAGAAATGCTTTGTAATGTGTATTTTGTACCTGCTATCTCACTTTTGGGATAACATTTTATCTCTATTAAAGATAATAAATATAAGATACTATATCTATAGGACATAATTGTTTATTAGCACGACCAAATGGACATGAGTAACTATTACGGCAATCCCAACTTAAAAATGTAATAAACACATTGGTATTATGAAAAAAACTGCATGGAAAAGTGAAAAGCGGACCCCTACGTTTGTCCATTCCATTATTTAGAGTTTATCGATAATTTTTTTCATTCATTCAACTTTGAATTTTGATATTTTTAACTCACAATTTTATGTATTTATTTATTTATTAGTTCGTTTTCTTTACTATAATTCGCACTAAACACAATTTACCGTTAAGTACCTACTGACTTTGTAAAATCTATACTAATATTATAAAGCTGAAGAGTTTGTTTGTTTGATTGAACGCGCTAATCTCAGGAACTACAGGTCCGATTTTAAAAATTCTTTCACTGTTAGATAGCCCATTTATTGAGGAAGGCTATAGGCGATATAACATCACGCTAAGATGAATAGAAGATTATTCCCGAAGCGAAGCGAGGGCGGGCCACTAGTATTTTATAAGGTTTTTTCAAACCTTTCCCACGTCTGTATACGAGTACACTGCTACACCACCAAAGGCACGTTTAGATAAGCTAAAATACGATAGACTGTTTCACACGCGCCGCGCATCCACCTCAGCTAACGAGCTTACGAAACTTCAATATCATTAAAAATATCTCCCATAGATTATAACATGTTATTGATAAAGTTTCCGGGGGCTCTCCTTAAAATTTCCCACTAATTAAGATAACTAAGTGCATTGACGCAACTTGATGCTTACGTAGAACGATGATTGTCGATAATGCACGTTATTTGCTTTACAACAAGCGTCAAATTTGTCTGAACAGTGCTGGATAATGCAACCTTATTGATCTATGTGCAACGTAACACCTTAATTTTTTTAAAGCCTTTACCCCTGCACTAACTTTCTCTATGTCTAATCAAATAAATGTAGTTCATTGAAACGAACGATACATACAGACAAGCATGGCTGCTTCATCAACGAACCTGCATGGCTTCGTTCAATGTCAACAATATTGTATGAGTGTTAGGAATTCACTGCAGAATATAAACCTTTTACCTAACATGTTACCGCAACTAGCATTTCACTTTGAATCGTACTGTTTTTCGATGGGAAATAAGTTGACACACATTTGAAATGACTAGCAACACGACGTCTTTTCGGTGCAAAAGAAATATATAGTAGTTAACTATGCTGTTCATCATTGAAGAGTTCTCTCGTCTGGAGCCATCCTGAGTAAAGTATCAGGTCAGGCTTTTCATATAATTGCATTATTATCGGAGATCAAGCAATAGATACTCGTATAATTATAATATTTTTTGGGATAAGAGAAAGCGGTTCTAATTCAGATTTTAAATTGGATTTTATATGTTACTAACGAACTAACAATTACAAGTTAAATAAAAGCACTTCAAGCAAAGTTATTTATTGTCGAACTATACCTCGAAAAAGCTCGGAACTGACTGAGAACTTTTTATAGTTTACCATTCTATGCATAGCCTGCAGTGATTACATAACAAAGAGAGATGTAGGGCCATAGCAATCTTCACAGTACCAAATATACCCTCAAATACGATGATACATAAAAAGACACGCCATCGTAGGTACAATCAATCTGTGACCTAATACAATTCGCTACGAATCACTCACCTATTACGAAATTACAAGTCATATGGCCAAATGATCTCTAGATCACACGGAGACGGATCCGAGCAACTTTTCCATACATTAAAGCACGGAATATGTCATTGTTATAGTTCCGATCACCGCTCATTACACGCAGCTTCAACGAACGATCATCAATTTATATAAATACCTCATTACTGCATAAACACAATGGTTTTACATAACCAAAGGTTCCTTTCGTTCAATCTCTCTATGCCAGATAAGAATACAGTCAACGAAAAAAGCAATTGATTGATTGCATCTCATATGCGGTCACTATAATTTGTTATTTTTTTTTAATCAATAATTATCGCTCCAGTTATTACAAGTCCAAAAATTACGGTAAACATAGTGCCTGAAAAAAATAAGCTGAGATGTAGGTATAAGTAATATACTCTGGTCTGAAATGAAAAAAAAACTAATCGATTAATTCTTTGCGATCGTAATTTTCTAATTTGAAAGCAGCATAGAGCGATCTAACGTAACGTACCAAGCCCATATCGTTACCTCCGGTTCATCGTCCGCGGTTTCTCAATCAGGTGCATTTCTTCTCCACAGAACTTCTCCGCGCGGTTCAAGTTGCGTTTATCCGCCGGCTAACGAGTAATACACTGTTTAATGACCACTTAATTTATGAATAAAGTTATAAATTATTACTGACATATTCAATTGACACGTAGTATTTATAAGAGACTGGTTTAGAAGTTTTAAACGAGTAAGAGTTAGATTTTATTGTACTGTCATTGGTATTGCGAAAGTAATACGTTGGCTCCAATAATACGGCAATTGTTTTTATTACTTATTAAGATTTCTGTGGTTAGCTGAGTTGGCTCGTTTGTCGTGCTTTTCGATTCGTTGAGAAAATAAAAGATTCACAAAAATGTTTAACATTATGTACATACATTTAAAAATAACCATTTTGGTATGTCTTTTAATAATGCTTTGGGGTATAAATACTAACTAGTAATCTTACTAAAAATCTTTAACTATTCTAAATTAAGCTTTAGATTTTTTACTTTTAAGTCATAGATTTTTTGATTATGTTTACGAATAGTCGAAACATCTTATACTAAGCAGCCAGTATTGCCCATGTCAAATTAATCACCAAAATGTTGCCAACAATGTCAACAAAAAGATAGAAAGATAATAATTAATAAGTTACACGTTTAACATAAGCTCTACAAGATTTGTGAGTCTGTAGCGAATACATATCACAGTGTTACTCAAAGGCGCAATATTCAAAGTTTGCGAGTAAACCACCTCGGGGTATGCGCGGCCGGGTATTTGGGTTGCCCGGGTCTTGCCCGGGTCTCTGGAATCTAGGTTATCACTGCGACCCGGTTATCTTAGCCAAGGTCATATCCCTACGACATTTTTGTATCAGCAAATATTTTTTCCTACGCGGAAGTGTCTATTACCTACTGATATTACCTTTTTATGCTTCAGAACTTAATTAGGAAAAGGAAACATTAATTATAATTTGATATCATTCATTGGTTAAGTTGTAGTTATGTGTAGTTGTAGTATTATTAAAAATTTTGATTATTTAAATAAAAAATAATAAAGAATGTCGCCGTAAAAACTATGAAATCTGGAGATAACTTATCTAAAACTACGGTGATTGACAGCTTAATACTTCGTCTTCACTATCGATATCTGAAAAAGCTAGAACAAGATTACTTCTTGTCACATGTTATTATGTAGGTATTTATATAATTATGTTAATGTACATTTTTGTATTGATATAATATCAATAGTGATACATAATATTATATAACACACAAAATATCTAAATAGTAATAATTTGCTACTTATAATACTCGTGGTTAAACAAAAAAGTAATTACAATTTCAGAATAGATTTCCCACAGTATTTAAACGATTTCAGAAATAGGTACATCGTTTTTTAAGGCGGAAAAAAAGTAAAAAAACACTCACCAGGGGGCATTCCCTACTCGTCATCACCGATTTCACTCAAATTTATAGGACATGTAGGACTTGGTTAAGGATGAAATTAC
>DWKA01001177.1:0-13117 GCA_018249155.1 Panoquina ocola ocola | reverse complement strand
TACAGGTCACCAGTGCCCCCTCCCTAGAACAGTTTATATAACAAGTTACAATACTTATCTATTTTGCATTTTGCATGGCGACATAGTTGTATAAATAAAGAAGAAATATAAATATCAAACGGTGTTTGTATGATACTGTATTACGAATGATCATGAGGTATTTATGTAATGTACTTAACATGAATCTACTAGGGTGATTAAAAAATGTACGAGACTCCTTATTATTTTGTAGCTTCGTAGCAACTGTAGCTGTTTAAGGAATGGTGATACCGAATGTTTGACGGGATTTATTTAATTTGTAATTTGTTAGTCATTAGCTAAGTATAGTAATTATGTGTCCATTGAAATCGACCTCTGAGGATCGTGTGTGAGTGTTGCAAGCCTTTATAGTTTCTTCCACTTGAAAAATAACTTACACTCATGACCACAGGTACTTTTATCACATATTACACACACAGGCTAAGTTATTCAGTATGCTCAGAGCAATAACTATTGTTGAATATTTAATCAGGCAGTTCGATTTTATTGGGTTTCAAAACGTGGGTATTTTATCGCTTTCTATCTCGTTCAGTTTAAATTAAAATAGACGGTGTAGGCAACGAAAATGAATGCAGATTAATTCTAAATAAAATAATCGATTCGCGTCTCGTTCGATGCAAATGGCTGGCGCCGGATGCGGACCTCCCAGCGACAATACGATTGCATCGGAGTCAATTCGAATTCAAAATGGCGCCTCGTTGTTTTATTACTTACCCGACACCGTATCGCCGGGCCTTTATTTCAAATACTTCCTGTAGCTTACTTGGAAGGCTTTGTGTAATCAGAGTCACAAATATTAGGTAGGTAGGTACCTAACATACTCGAATATAGCTTGGTACTTTAGATTAGTTGACACCTAACATAATTGTCTGGTAGGCAGCTACGTTATGTTCTCTGAAGGTTGATTGGGAGAGACTTGTAATATTAAGTCCGCTTTTGTTTTTGTACAGTTTTGAAACAGGGCCTATAGGACCTAACCTTACACAGTAGGACCTCGAAATGCTCTTAAGGTTGGTAAAGATTTTCAGCTGTGTTCTCATCTCATTAACACATCATGCTATTGTAGAGCTATGAGTGATCAATTATTACAATATATTGGACACTTTGTACATCATGATAAACAAGTGTGTTATTTCTTAACTTACTAACTTATATATGTACAGATATTGTTGACATCTATGCATACTTTTACACACTTGCGTAAATTTTTGGAATCGCGCGTTAGTTAGCCTGATTGTAATCTGGCTTCAATATTTCTGACAGAATATGGAGGTTATGGTTGATTTGTAATTGAAACGGTATCAAAATTCAAATTGAAATCATTTATTTGCTTTGTTATTGTAAGATACACTTATAAACGTATTTAGTTTTTTGATTTTGTCACCGATTTGAACAGGTGCTTCGCTATTGAGGAGAATGTACGGCTAAAAATATACCAAATCGCATCTTTTAAACATAAAATATTACGAGTGATATGTTTCTGATATACATATTAGATAAACATATGCTTTTTAGTAAATAAGTAAATGAATTAAACGACGCTTTGTTTTACTTTTTTGCCAGGTGCGTACTGCCTTAAACTAAAAAGTTTAACAGAATCACTTAACTATTAAACAACCTTCAACACTATTTAAATAGCTCGAGCAAACATTAAGATAAATGTAAACGAATTATCGTCATCAAGTTTTCAAGTTTTTATCCGATATTTTTAAAAGCATTCATTGCATCGGTTGGCATATCACGACTAGTTATGCTATCGGTTCGACAAATTGGTCCGATAATAATTGAGTATAGGGAATTTTGTCGTAAAATGCAGGTGTTGGAACCATTTAATTATTTAAGAAGTTCATGCATTCATTTGGAGTTATCTATTTTTGTTAACGTAACATAAAATAAGTACTAGAGTAGGGCCCAGAAAATCAGTCGATAATAAGTGAAATAAATGTACAGAAAATTGCTTTTATTGGATTTTGTCTATTTATTTCGCGGTAGATGTGCTAATATAAACCATGGGTGTTCGACGTAAACCAATGGAATAACTTTGCAATTTGAGTTGAGTAGGTAGGCATGTTTGAAGCGGTCAAAGATAGATTACTGAAGATGTAAACATTAGTCTTACAAAATAGGTTGTTAGAACCAACTTGCTTCAAGATAAACTCAACATGATAAACCGTACAAGACTGCCATTTACTTAATTTAGTAGCCGATGCCTCTACATCCGCATTCCGGAGACTACTTAGTTTTTTCAAGACTTCTCACAGGTAAGATTCCTCAGATAACATCCTAGATAAGATTAATTTGAAACACCACTTGTACCCGATATAAAAACATTAACCTATTTGCATTTTTTTGGTGAATCATGTTATAATTATTTCTATTACTTACTCGTATTTCAGTGTATTTTAGAAAAATATCGTATTTGTTCTTATGAAAGGACATATTATATGAAGCGGAGGATTAGCAAAGATAATATTATTAATATTAGATATTTATTGTTACTACAATTACCTACTATCTAATTTTAAACACCACTTGCACCCGATATAAGAACACCAACCCACTTGCATTTTTTGGTGAATCATATCATTACATAAAGCATTGTTTCTATTAAATATTCTTATTTCAGTGTATTGTAGAAAAAAACGGTGTTTGTTCTTTTAAAAGGACGTATTACATAAAGCAAAGGATTAATGTGAGAGATTAAGTGTACCTAATATAATGAGAAGTAGTTAACCCGAATAAAAATAAATAAGAAATCAACTAAACATCGTAAGTGCTGATACGACAGGTTAATGTTCCGGATAAAGACGCCAGATTAAACGTCACTGCATATTCTTAAAGTGTTTTGCACGGACGTCGCAAGACGTTATCTGGTCGACAAATTGACTAGATCACGGTGTTCGGAACACGTCGACTGTCCACCGCGTCTGTCAAGAATTAATTCTTTTAAAAGTTTCTTTTAAAATACTGACTTTTAAAAGTCAGATACAAGAGTTGTAAGTCAGTAAAGTTTTGTTGTATTTTTTACATGTTGGTATTTTTTGTTATTTAAGTAATTAAGGCTGTTTTGAATAAAATATTTTATGTATTGCAACCACGTATTTTGAATTACACCGCAAGAGTTGAAATACGATATTTTTTAGTTTAAGTAGTAGGCACAATTTAGTGATATTTTTTATTGCACATAGCAGACCAGCCATCTGATGTCCTGATAATAATCCTGATCACCTCACTTATGGACTGAAGTTAAAAAAGAATGTGATATTTTTTCTCAAAGCTTTTATCATTATTTTCATCGCAAACCTTGTTTCTAATTATAGAAACAACACTATAGTTGTAACTATAAGAAAAAGAATACATAATCACAAATAACATGTTAATAAAAACAATTGAACGTCGGGAAACACGTTAATAAGCGATTTATATGCCAAGTTGAAAGACCGTTAATATTATAATTTATTAGATAACAAAATCTCGTCAAAGTGCAAGCTACAACCATTGAATGTTCCCGGTCCCATGAATACGTACCGTATCGGGAATAGTAAATTAGAGAACATCGCTGCACCTGTGTGGCCCATCGGTGGAAAAAATGTGGGCGCAGCCTGGACTAAACGAATTGTTAACCTCTACCTGAGACTTCCTCTCATTGTCTCCATACCATAACTGGCCGTATCGCTGACAAACTTATCCCTTGAACCTCACGTTAGAATAGTTTTCAACCTCATCTAACCAGACACGCAATGGTTTCTAAACATCAAAGTTTAATCATGCAACACTGATTCATAATAATCGAAATATTAGTAAAGTGGTCCCGCCTTCATTCTCAGGTGCATTTTTGTATTAAAAGAACGTGTGTGTTTTTATTGTATTTTAAAAGCGTTCACAATGTCAAGAACTTTCCCAAGAAGATTTGTTAATAAGACGCATTTTAGGGATCAATAGGATCAATTTAATGTTGAACGAGACAAATTACCATTAAATAAAAATACTGTATTAAATGAAATGATTTAATAACATAAATACATACCTATAAATTATGTCGCCGTACATATCTAATTTATTATCAATAGCTCAGGTAGGTTTTGATCTATTTTAAGACCTAAAACAGGATTGCTGAAAGCTCTAATATGATGCTATTAAGCACTGTGTGAGTAAAGACGCTGACTTATTATTTTTTAATTTGGAAGGTCTCATAACATTAAGATTCTTGATGACAATCCTTTAATACTAGCGAATAAATATGCCATTCCAAAGAAGTAATTACATTTGTTTTTATTAACCCTCACACATTCATAATTGCAATCACGCTCCTTTGTATTTACCAATGTTATAAAGACATATTAATAACATAATTTGATCACAAACAACTATACGAATTAATATGTTGTTTGAGATCATAGTCCGCAATAGCCGCAGTATTAAGTGGACCTATCATAATAACACTTCACAAACACGTCTCCAAATGCATTTTTAAACTTCGAATTTGTCAAGAGCGCAAGAAAGATTTAAAATAAAGTTTTGAAAGAAAGAAAGTACGAAAGCCTCTCACGGCCGAACGCCAATTGAACCGTTACATATCGTTCGATTTATCAGAACACAAAGAGACGAATTGTTGACAATGCCGTTCAAAATAAAACCCACGTAGAGCACCGTTACACCGCATTACAATGCAATGCGAAGCAAAACCGATACGCGATACTGATCCAACAAGGCACTCGAGAAAGTGTATTAATAATACGTATAGCGGATTTGATAACCAGAAACCAAACTTTAATCTATGTATATAATCTATATAATTATAATATAATATAAAAGAGAGAACTGATTAACTGATTAATCTATTACCACAGAGCCAAAATGATGATGATGATGATCATGAAATTTTGCATAGAGATTTTTACATGGCGTAAGTTAGCACTGAGAACGGATTTTACGGGGACAACTATGTAGTTATTGAAAGTTTATTATGACGATACGTTATATTTGAAGTAAGAATTATTTTAATAAGAAATTAATGGTTACATAGGCCAGACGCAAGAAAAGCTGCAGGTAACATAAATATTATAGTAAATGATATATCAAAAGTACAAAAAAATATGAGTTAATGGTACAAAAAACGTAGTAACAGTATTGTTAATCATTGTGTTCTCCTGTTAGAAGTAGATCATTGCAAAATGAAAAATTCTTTTTGAAATGAAAAATTGTTTGACATCTAATGAACCCGATGTAAATAACATATTTTGTTATATTAGTCCTCGTTTATTATTATAAATCAATAATTCCAAATCTATTTAACAAGTACATAGATTGTATTAACACGCATTTTCTTCTATCATTATTATGCGTGTAATAAATTATTATCGCTAAAAGTTTGATGTTTCTAAGAAGTAAGTTTGGAATCGTGATTTCGACTCCAAAATATTAAATTAATTGACTGTAATTTGGTAAGTTATTTTATTACGGAACACATTAAAGAACCAGCTCCTATTTTTTGGAATTTTTGATTAGTCATTTGACGTCATCACAATTTTTGGGGCTATTTTGGAATTTAAATTAGTTTGGGGCAGTTCCAAGCAGAGCTTAAGTATGACAAATGGTTCCATGGGAAATACGTTCTCGATCTTGAGAATTTTATTAATGGGTTTAACAAATGTATAGGACAAGGTTAGAAAAGTCATAAATCCTTTCGTTTTAAACGATACTTAAGGACGGGTACATCGGAAGTAACAACTCAAAATCGAGTCAATGAAGCGAATAACAAAAGTATAGATAATAATGCAGAAGGAAATGAAAGGAAAGAAAAGAAAAGGTAAGTAAGTAAGAAACTAGTGATGAATTGTTTTATCATCATTAAATACGACTACGAATACCTGCAATGCCCTTCATACCTACCACGATATAGGACTAATTCTAAGTCTCTGATCTGACGGGTCAAGGCTAATTTCGTCCTTATGGCAGTCATATAATATGTAGGCGGTATATCAACGCGTACATTCGTGTACATTACTTACATTAGTCAGTAGCGACAGTCAGCTAGCCGTTGTACAGCGGTGAGTGACAGCGCATGTGGTGGTGATAAGCGGGCGCCGGCTAGCCGCGCCGATAACCTGTGACCGCTACCAGCTAGCCGGTACTCTGCGGCTAGTGAATTTACCCAATTGATTTATATTATGTTATCTTTTCGCAAAACTGATTATTTTATTATACGGTTGTTATGCGAGTAGGGTTGGTCGCGTCATGATGAGTTGCAAGAACAAAGTGTTTTTTTTTGGCCTGGTGCCTGTAATTTTTCCCGTAACGTTATTTTTATCCTCTTCTTATGCCACTTAAGGGGACTAATTTTCAAAAGTCCTTCCTTAGTGCTACTCCACGGTATCTATTTGTATAAGAAATTCAATAAAAAAGTGTCATGGTTCTAGATCCAGTAGGTAGTTAAGGCTACGTGTTGAATGTCAGTAACAATCAGCGTTTTGTTAAGTGTAATGTCCTGTTTAGTATAAAGACTCCTCTAGAATCTGACAAAAAAATAACAGAGATATTGGATATCAAAACCTTATTCACACCGCTAAAATATTTATAAGAAAACGAGACACCTCGTTATCGTCAAGTTACCATTCCGATTGGCTCATGAAGTCATTTGTTACCATTTACGGACAAAGACTGAACTAAAACCGTCATGCTGGTGTTATCAAGTTGTCGCAAAATAAACAATATCAATAAATAAAGCTCATAACTTTCCTTGGAACGCAGATATTGTGATTTTATATTCCGATTGCATTGAAAACCTGAGTTCGCCCATCAATCACGCGATAATCGCGCTGTAATACAAGAATCGACATTATAAATCAAAGTTCTTGCTCGTTACAAAAATATAAGAAGCGTCCATTTTGTAAAACCAGCCGTAGATACAATTCCATATAAAACGCTCGCTTACACACAGCTGCTGGTGCATTTTTAAGCCAAATAAGGTTGACGTATGTGTAAGGAAGGACTGTGATTTCTTTTAACGTCTCCCACTGAGACCATTTGCTTAAGGAGACAACAACTTTCCTTTTGCAGTTAAACAAAAACTCAAACGCTGTGTCCTTAGCGAGAAGGGGGCATTGAAAAACCGAAATAATTATTAAATGTTTGCAGTTGGAGTGCGTTGACCAAAATGGTATAAAGAAACGGTATCATACCTTCGTAATTTCCAATGTGGTGGAAAATAAATCCGAAATGAGATGCTTTTAATATAAAAAGCTGATGAATCACCTGGTGGTAAGTGGCTACGTCAATTATCGGCATCAACCATATCAATAACCTCAAAAGAATCATTGACCAACCAAAAAAGAGGGAAACATAAGAAAGAAAGAACTGACCTCAAATCAAACCGCAACCAGAAAATGAGGAATCCTTTGACGACTGACTCAAGCAAGAGTCAGTCGTATAAAGTAGGTTGTCCAGTTCATATATGCAGAGTACCTGCGACACAGTAACAAAAGAGGCTATTGTAGCATATATCTTTTAAAAATTGACCGAACGACTTCGCATTCAATATTACCATTAGAGACCATTAAGTGTTCAGATAATGGCTGAGTCGCGCATTGTCCGAGGTTGCGCCGGCGCTCTGGCTAGGGCTGCCACTTAACGACTTTTATTTACTTTATTTTATTTATTAAAATATTTTAACTAACTTGTAATGTTTGTTCGTTTTAGTATGTTTGATTGAGTCAAATCTTGTAAGCTGAACTAGAACTACGGACTAATTGTATTCTTTTTATCCTACGAATTTCCAATTTCAAACATTGCTTTGTGTCGATGGCATTGAAGCTTTATGACAAGCATATTTTATTGCCTAATGCTACATTCAGGGTTGGCTTCAGGTGAAGTAATTCTCAATGGTGAATTGTAAATTTGCAGTGAAAAACGTGTAGTAAAAGTTATTCAATTAACTTTACTTCTCTTGGTTATTAAGTTACCTATCTTCTTCAAAAAACATGAAAAACAAAGCATTTCACATTATTCTTAAATTGAGAGCCAGAACAAACTACTTTACGTTATTCGAAAAGCCACATCGATCATTTATGGTAACCCTGGGCCTGCCTCATAAGGCTCCGGCGCGGTGACGTCATCTGAGATGCACGCCGGCAACACCTGCGAGAGTCAATGATCCCTCGCCCGTGTGTGGGCCAACACTACACTCATATAAAACTATTTCTACAATTTTAATTCACTTTACATTTAAACTACTTCGAAACTACTTTCTTATCTTAAGTGTTTAGTAAACGCAGATTTACAGAGCACCAAATTAACATAGTAGGACGTGGACCGTAGCTGTAGGTACGGGATATCATTTTTTTTGTTGAAATATCAAATTATGCGCGTTCGATCAGTTTTATTCGAGTTACATAGGCGTTTTATTTCAACTGCATTACTATTTTATGATATGTTAATAGTCTATTTGATAGGTTTTGGAAAAGCGTGCTCAACGCTTTATTTGCTGGTATTCAAAATATTTAAATCGATTGAAATACGATGAGATGTGTTGTATAGCAATATGCTTATTTAAGCCTATTTCACTTTGAAATAGTACTCGGGTCGAATTTATGGACAGAAATATTATTCGCGCTGGAGCATCGTGGTACACTTTAGACTTCTTGAATTTCAGTATCTGAATTTGTTGATATTGATGCCGCTATTACGTCATGTTTATTCATTTGAAATTTCTATACACAATTTAATTATGGCCCTACTAAAACATTCCTTCGACAACTGTTAGCCTGGTAGCTCCTAAAATGGAATTGGACCTATTCAGTTCCCAACATTGTTTATGTATCGGCCAATCTGAGCAGATATTGAAATGTTTGCTAAACAGACTTGTTAATGCGCGTTACTGGACACAAGAATTGTGGACAATGCTAATTGTGTACGGGATTTCCAAGGAGGTGTTGCTCTGTTGCTATACAAGTCATGGTAGTGAAAAAGTAAAATATTGAGCGGTTATAATGCAACCGTCTGAATAGCGCATCGGCTGTCATCGGGCCGAGTGCTTACGGCCCATTGTTCGTGAACAAACGCAGGAAACTGTAAAGTCGAAAGTCCGCCCGCTTGTACAGATTTCGCCGTTCGGACAGGTAGGTCGCAGGTGTCTCTATTCTTCGTTAGAGGGCCCCACTGGAGTTGTAAACAAGTACATAAACAATGTGAACGCTCATAAAGAGTGTACAGTGTACAGCCACGTACAGCGATGTGGTTTTAAATGCATTGAAAGAGGAGGAAGTTGTTCGTACTGTAATTTTGATACACTATGAAAGGAATTAGCATGACGGTGCGTTGTTGTATTGTTCGCTGCCATGTTGCCACAACATAATACGACGCTTGCTGTTGAGGACTGTACCAGGTATTCACGAGTGCTCAGAACGTTTCCGACGATCCGGATTATTAACACAATACAATTATTAAGTGGCTATATCATGTATTTCTAAGAAGCGGATTCGATATTCGCATGTTTTAGCTTTTGTTAATTAAATCTACGAAAAATAGTATCCATACTTTTTCTCATGTTTTGTGAAGCCGTTTTCTTTGGTAGGTATTGTTAATAGTACAATTATGAAAAGTATACCTCAGATATAGCTGTATAAGATACTACATTTTCCCAAAATGTATCTATCAAATACATATTTATCAGCAAAAAATACTATTTCAATAATAACACGCAACCGTTATATGAGGTCGATTTCCCTCAGCCACAGGGTAGGGTAGCCGATATTACATCCATTTAACTATGCATAAGTACAAATAGGTTTACACCTACATATAGGACGAATAAAATGACTATAAAGCCTTCCCTATTCACTTTCCCCTTCAGGCTGAGTGGCGGCGGTGGCGACGCGTTGTCATGGCAACGGCTTTCCATGGCTACGGGCATTGGTCGGAAAATTCAAAATGGCGGACGGCTATCGATCGCTAGGGGAGAGGTTTACGGAGACGTGAGGTTTGCTAAAACGATGCTAACCCCCGTGTTGATAAATATAGAGGAGTCAGCGATTCGACGGAAATAACAGCGAACGTAGATAAATAGTAAGTGCTTTATGATCCATAAAATGGATGACGATGTTATAAAAAAAGTTTTTTATTAAAGTTGAATCACAGCATATTATTTTAATGGTATTAAGTAGGTGGTAGGAAATAAGACAGGGTTTTTTTCTTTTGTCAATCTGAAGCATTGTCTTCCTATCAGTATTAAGACAAGCGTCCTTCACGCCAAGTGTTCAGGGAAGTATTGCGGAAGTACCTCCCTATAGGAAGTGTGGTAGCGGAAGTGACGTTGATTTTTTTAATTTTAATTAGGGAATGTTGGTCGCATCTCGCCAGTGCCATAGATTTATAAGTCGTATGAATAATAAATTGAGCATTCAATGTTTATGTATTTTGATGTGTTTTTATGATTATGTTTATGATCTGATTGATGATAATGATTTGTGATCGTCGCTTGGTTTGTTTCTGTGTGGGTTTGTTCGCGGCAAACTGTGTAGGGTTTACTTCAATTCGATGCGATTTTCACTTATAAGTATAATGCCGTAAGTTTATGGTTCATTCTTCAGGACAATTAATATTTGTCTATTTTAATATGTTACCATATAATAAAGGTACCTAAATACCTTAATTTAAAGAAACCGATACCAATATTTTTTTGATTTAATGCTCTGGAATACAAGTTTATGAATAAAGCGAAGTCGAGTTAAGTCACAACTTAATGAATAAAAAATTGTGTTCGAACACTGCTCGGGCATTGCTCGCTAACGAAGACATTATTAACATCGAATGAGTTGCATCGATCGATGAATTCTATTTCAGACTTCAGTGAAGCAACTCAATTTTAGGACCAACAACACAACCGGAGCAACCAAATGTAATTTTCGTGTTTTCAAAATTCGACCATAAACAAATTTAACGATCGGGCCTGTAAAAACATCTGAACATCGGCAGTAAGTAAGACGAAGCAGGTGTATGAATCTGGTTGCCGAACAAACGCTGAAACGTCGGTTGGTTTATCGTTTGATGTGGTGTTTTATCTATTCGATGGGCGTGTCCGCGAGTCGGTCGCGAGACAATGATCTATTTTTACGTAGTGCGTAAAGAGGCGGCACGTGGCCGGCAGCTGCGCGACGCACGTGCCGTGTATTTATACTGCGCCTGCGCCGACGCCGACGCCGACGCCCTTCCTCAGGATACTCCTGATACTCCTGCCAGTCTTGTTCTTCTTTTTTTGGTAATTAAGTTATTTTAATGATGCTGGTAGCTAGCTGGTTTCAATTGGCTTTGCGATTTTGCGCTTGTAACGGTGCGTAGTTGAAGTTGGTTTCGGTTGTTGGTATGGTAAGCAGTGGTTACTTACATTGTTTCGAAGGTGAGTCTCCTGCAAGAAGCATTGAACGTTGAATCTTTTAACCCTCAGTAATAAGTGACCTCAATATTCGCTAAAATATATAATTTACTCGATATAATATACATATATGTATACCGGTACATAATGTACCTACCTAGAGGTAGGAACCTAATATAGGAACGTAATGTATAGTTTTGAGGATACAGTCTCCTGAAATCTAATTCTAAACCTATTATTTCTGGTTATCGTAATTACACTAATGTTACAAAAAACATTTAATATCAATTCAATCAAAAATGGTTTTATCTTTCTGCGTAGGTACTGTTTTGCAATCAGAAATACGATGCCACGAAGTTTGTAACGATTTCGCAATGGTTGGCTTCGGCGCCTCCCGTAGGAAAATCCTGATTACGGTCTTGTCACAGCTGACACGGTTAAAAGTCACTTGTGAATACCCGCATAACAAAACGTGTATAATCCATGATGAGTCAACGTTGAAATCATATAACTACACATCAACAGTCATCAACTTGTTAGAAATTTACATTGTGACATTGTGAATTATACCTAATAGATTTCATCGAACGCCGTAAAGGTTATGTGAAGTGAAAGTACTGAGACTGAGTACCAATTGTAGCATGATCGTTAGATTAAGCTATTAATTTAAAAGTCAACTTTGAAGCATATCACAGTGCTAACACATTATCTTGAATAGTCACGTAAACTGGCTGCAGCGAGATAATTTTCTCAAATCCGCGACTCGGTAATCCAAATTGGCCAACGTTAAGGCCGTGGCTACACTCACATTTATATTCCAATGTTACGAGATTTTATTTTCATCACGAATTATGATGCAAGTTAGTTTTAACGATTTTTAATCACTTCTATTTACTTAGATATTATTAAGCTTCTGCAGTTTAAGATTTCAGCGAATTAATTTACGCGTTGCTGAACAGTTTAACGCGCTAAATGGAGCCTTGTTTTAAATGTGTTAATTTTTACTAGAGAATTATAAAATATTAATTTCTATATTAACTAACTAGGACAGGACATTAACATATACGCTTGATTGATAGTCAACTAGTTGAGAGCCCTTGGCAGTCCTAGTAGTTTCGATATTCGAAATTAGTCGGTACTTGATGTATTGTTATTATACATTCATATGGTGTGACTCAGTAAGGAAGAAACCCGTGACAACGCGGTGGTGTGACAAGGTCGTATAATAAAGAAGTGGCAGTGGCGTAAAATGATAATAATTAATTGATGACTCTTGCACTGTAATCGAAATTCAACAGTAACGCAATTTATCAAAGGGTTACTTTACATTACCACATATTTATAAGTAAAGTAAAATTTTCGTACTACTTTTCATGTAAACTTTATAATCTATATTAACTTTCAGATTGTTTCTTGAATGCATTGTTCCGAAAAAGGAGATAGGTATAAAGATTTTCATCAGGGCCGTCTTAAGCATATTCCGCGCCTGGGTGCGGGTAATCGGCTCGCGCCCCTGCTGTTGTAAAAAATAAAATAAAAAAAGGATGTCCCATAAGTAGTATGCCAAACGAAAATGAGAGATAGCTTGTAGGCAGAACTACTATGTTAAAAAATTTTTGAAGTAAGTATTACCTATCGTTTTCGAGATATTGACCTTTGTTTAACTTTTCGGAAACTCGGCTCCCGTACCCTATACTTTGACGTTGACTT
>DWKA01001176.1:0-13119 GCA_018249155.1 Panoquina ocola ocola | reverse complement strand
AAATTTTTAATCTGCTCACTATCGAATGGTTTTGAACCTTATTGCAACGACTTAGAATTCAATTTAGAACGTATAAAATCCTTCCGTGCACAGTCCAAATATATAAAGTCCTTGAGTTTATTCTAATTGAAAGAAAATTATCTTGTCTTTTAACTTCTCATATCTACACCACAGACTTCCTATGAAGTAGTCTGTGGTCTTCAAATACTTGTGGTTGAACGTTTTGTTTTGAGCACACTCATGTCGCGGAAAAAGAAGAAAAACATGAATTAAATTTATTATTATTTTTTAATTCGATCAAATTAGTAATTATTTACATTGAATTTCTTTAAAATAAATTTAGATATGTTAATCGTCTGTATGTCATAATATGACAAGACAGTGCTTCGTTGTTTTGACTTTTAATAACATTTATAAATCTCAAATCTCAATTTGTTTTATATGAATTGAATTTGATAAAAACAAGTGAGTGATTGTTTCAGTCAGTAGCAATAAACCAGTGGCAAACAGTGGTGGTGTTGTTAATCACAACCTAATCAGTAAACAGCTGTGACAGTGAATAGTGTGCTCAAATAAAATAAGATAAATCTGTGAATTTAATTACCGTTATTTCACTCGGTGTGTTTTGTGATTTTTGGAGGAAAACGCGACACAGAAATTTGGATTTCTTAGGTAAGTTTTGATGGATGAAATTTATTTTTATTAAATGAGTAATTTATTTTTATAAAAAAAATGTATCTCATTACGTACATGACCTATTTATTAAATTATATTATTTTAGAACTCTATCTAGTCCACAGGATACCAGAATTCCTACCTGATCCAATCCAGAAAATAGATGAAGCTCCTGTCACTTCCTCTATCCTTTCACTTTTGTGCCACTATAATAATTATCTCAGTGACATCAGAATAGTAAAACAACTCAGATTGGAACTTCAAGTGTTTATATACTTAATTACAAATAAAAAAACATTGTTATCAATAAAATTGCTATGGAAAGAAAAAAATGTTTTAATTATTTAAAGCTTATTTTATATATACTACTAATGTATATTATAGAGTAGGTATATAAATGATACAAATGAAATTATTGACTTCCTCTATTGCAACCTTTTAATTTTCCATTGGTGCTGATAAGTAAATATAAAAGCAACACTATAGTAGTAACAATGTAAGTCAGATTTAATGGCTATGATAAGAATTGCATATGAAAGGAAATTGATTTTAAAATTATCAACTGACTGGCATTGAAGCTCAAAAAAATTTATATACTGTAATGGTATTCAAATCTCTGGTGGGTACAAATAATATAACTTAAGGTTTTTTAAGGAAATAATTGTTATACAAGTATCCAATAGCGGTTTTATAACTTTTATACAAATTTTGAATGCTTATATATTGTCGTTTTTTGATGATACATTTATTTCACCCAAATGCATTTTCTTAAAATCCCTTGTGTGTTGAATCCCTCTAAAGTATCATAATTATGACTGCTACTATATGTGAATAAAAAAAACAACAATAACAAAAAACCTTTATTGTATACCAAAACTATATTTGAGTACATTATTTTATTATAGAACTTAGTACAACAGGTGGTTACGTATTATATTGAGCAAATAAATTAAATACATAAAAATTTAAAATAATAACTGTAATCTATTGTAATAAATCATATAGGTATCCATGCATTGTAATGCACTCATAATATCAACGTTGTTATGGTAAAATTGCTTCCTTTCCTGTTTGTTGTGTAGGTGTTTACTCCCACATGGTTCGTTTTAACTGGCTTAATGAATGTAGCTATCAAGAATTATGTTGTTGCTGTTTATCTTATGAGTGGTATTCCCAAAAACTAGTTGTTGACTATGAACATACTAATTCATACGTATGTTACATAGAAGTCATACTTCTAATGTAAACAATCATCACTCAATTTGAGAAGAAGAATAGCAGCAGCAATGAAGTTATCGTAGGAAAAACTAATTCGTCTTAAAAGTCTAGTTTAGCCTAAAAATGGGTTTGGTGGGTAACACATATAAAGTTGGAAAAAAATGTATTTAACAATAATATGCAAGCAATCATATCATGGTCATAATGCTTATGTTACTTACATGACTCTGTATAAAAAACCTCATTATTATGTACGTAAAATATGTTGTTAAGAAGGCCAATAATTGAGCTGTCTTTTATTAGGCCAAGGAGGCACTAAGGCAGTATCAGAACTTCAGACACTAAGGTTGCGTGATAACTCATCAACACATTCTACTTCAATGTGATGAAGAAATGCTTGCTTTGATCAATTAACCAAGAGAACGATGCTATGCTGTGAAGTGTTCCTAAGATACATACTTAGGTAAAGTTTAAAAGGCCGATCTACGAATCATAGTCACAATTTTAGTGTGGCTAGATGTATATAGTGCATCATACAAAGACGATTGTAGTTGTCTTACGGCGGCATGAGGAAACATAAAATATTCCAAGGTTGCTTAATTAAATAATGAGTGAGTAACATAAAAATTTGAATAGATTTAAAACACCTCTATGTATAGTTTGATGTGTTATAATTAGGTATCTGATTTTTAAAATGCCCACAAAACCTTATAAAGATGTTACTTAATTTTTTATTGACCTAAAGAAGCAGTAATTATTTGTTTTTCCAGGTTTGTGTAATATGGTAATAAGTATGTATTTTATTTTCATTATCATAACTTTAATCTCGTCAGGTATATGGAACTTTAATTTCGACACTAAGTAAAATAAATAATTGCATTATTTATACACTATTTATTTTTAATAAATAACTACCTAAATAGTTTGAAAAAGTATACTTAGATACGCTTCTATACTGCGAAAATTTCGCAACTGAAACAATCATATACTTATACCTACTTACAAATTTATATAGCCAAATAAAGGTTTAATAATAAAAGGAACTATCAATGAAAAACACATATTATTATATACAATATACCTACATATAACATCAATCAGTCGCGCACCTCATTCGACCTAGTGGCAGTTAGTAGTGATATGCGCGAAGTGTCGGGCTTCCTGCTTCACACGCGATCCTGTTTGTTGCCTTTACAATCCGATATGTCGTTTGCAACGCTCATTGTTTAAAGAAACGTGATGCACATAGACATTTACGGCATTAATGTATCAAACAGATGGTTGCGTTTGATGAGTTTGTAGTTCCGCGGTGTTCGTGCTCCGTACACTTTCATCAGAGGGAAACAAGTGGGTAATGACGATTAAACTAGTTGTAAAAAGTACAGCGCTTTTAGTGTACTTAACGATTATAAAAACATTAGACTGCACAATTTTCTTGCAGGTGAATTATTATGTTTTTCATTAAAAGCAGATTTTGTAAGTACTGACAGAAGAGCAAAGGAGCATTCTGATGCTAAGTGACGACAACCTCAGATATGATGGTCCATGCGCAAAACATGGATCCTAAATCAGTGTAGGAATCGGCTTACATTAAGGTTTATGTAAGCTACGAGAACTCCCCTCGATTACGAATAAAAATTCGTGCATTTCAAACCTTGACGACCCGTGAAGCAAAGGTTACCATGTCGGACCACCAATTCAGGGTTCTTTTCGTAGGGAGGCAGAAATTACAATTCACAATTCATCATTTAAATTGTCGTTCTTGTTCTGAAATCTTGTTTTTCTTTGGTTTCCATGTCATCAACAGAATCCTTTTAGCTACGAATTATGGTTAAATTCCATCTTTATGTTAACTGGAGATCTTGAAGCGTCTTCGACAATCTAGACAACTGGTTTTCCAGATCAACTGTGTTCACTGTTTTATATTAGGTATTATTTGTTTGATTTCCAAGCAAGGCATTTAGTTACTCATTCTGCGTTATTTGAAGGAGGCCATGGCGGAAAGGGGGTCTTTCTTGTGGAATAGCTTGTCTACAATCACACTAAGCAACCAGAAAGCTACAGAAACAGGAACATTTCTAAAACTATAAGTACAGCAGACAAACCTAGTTTGGAGTTTTACAACCATTGTAAAATGTTATAAAATTTCGGCTGTCAACATAAATGATAACAAAATTACGTAAATATCTGTAATACCGGCCTGTAACTAGGTACATTATTTAATGTCGCATAACTTTTGTAAGACTTCCAACTTAGTATTAGCCGTTTCGTCAACTATTGGCCTTAGTGGCATATTATACGGCTCAGAATGACTGTAATAGTCAGATTTTCCCAACATCAGATGTTAGCGTGTGTACCTAGAAATGGCAACGAAAAACGGCGAAGTCAGTAAATCTATATACCTATTTAAAGTACAAATTTGGTAGGTAGGTAAGGTAAGTATATTGAAAAAAATTGTAAGGAAGTAAGGATTACTGTTTTTACAGATAAATCTATTACTGCGATAATCCGCATTGTGTTCAGCTTAAACCTAACTGTTCATGTTTCGTTTCGAACAATCACGTATTGTGGCTGATGGAAGATTTAAAAAACATGGGCAAACAATTGTGGCCTCTCTCCAGGAAACACAATGGACATATTTTTATACGCAGTTGCGGCAATATCATTATTAATGAGTACCTATTCTATTCCGCTTTATCTCAGTAGGTATCACTGTTTAGGTGCACCTACTGTAAACAATTTTAGATAAGAGCGTAGGTAATGTGGTAGTTATCATTACTTGTGGAAAAATGGGTGAATCCATTACAACATAGGTACTTAATATAATTTTATACTCATTGGTAGATTTATAGAATTAATTTGTACATCTCCAACATGCTTTCTCGAAGAAGTGTAACCATACTCCCTCATAGAAATCGGTCTGCGAAGTTTTTTAAGAGAAAGTGTTTGATGATAACTGGTGTAAAGTTAATTAATAATAATGCAATTCTTTCCGAGATAATTCATTAATGTGCTAGTTATTTTAGTTATTAAAGTTTTACACTTCATACCATAGATATAATTAGAGATATACATACATACATGTTCGTTAGTAACCAAGACTTACTTCTTATTAATGCCAGCAGCTGCAAAGGAATGGCGTACCTACATGCTTCGCCAAAAAGCCTTTAAAATCGAAATGAATGACGATTGTTCGAATTCCGACCCTACTACAATACTTGTGGCTTGGGTGGAGATGTGCCATGTACCAGCGGGTCTATTACCTACGAACTCTTAATTCTAGCCAGCCAATTCACGGCCAGGCAAATCAGCCAACCAGCGGTCACATTACATCCACATGCGACTGCTGGTTGGCTGATTTGCATGGCCGTGAATTGGCTGGCTGAAATTAAGAGTTTGTAATAGACCCGCTGGTCTATGTATTTTTTGTATGCAAGTTACTAAAATGTCGCATAAACATCATCACTCATAAAGGAACCAAAAATTCAAAAAGTGGAAACATACAAAACATTGTTAAACATTTTAATTAACACTAGAGTATTTCTGGAAATTGGTATAAAAAAGAAAGTCGCAAAAGTTATCAACCATTTGATATTATTGTTATTTGTTCCATAAACTGGCGAGGTTTCGTTGCATCGAGTATGAAAGCGAATGTTTATCGAGTGCATCTTGCGGTTTTTGCCATTCTTCGGGCATTACATCGCTTTCACACATCTTAACACGACAATTGCCTTCATTGTCTGAAAATTGTACGCAATTGCAGCGAGACGCTTCGGGATCATTGACACGCGAGTGTGGTTAACCCTGGCTAACGGTGATCCATAACTACGGTCAGGCCGTCACACTCCAGATATGCAAACTAATTTTGATACATATGTATTTAATACCACGTATATGTCGCACGCAATGACCTCATTTGAATTCATTTGGAAGTACATAATGCTATAAACACAGTTAGGGCACCACCGCCCCACCAATTTTTGTCTGTATGTTTCGGTTTGTAAGATATCTGAGTTGCTCAGTTGAAAGCTGGTCTGTACCAATTTGGAGTGGGACAAATTACTAATGAAGGAGGAGTGCTACTTTTTACAGGACTAAACTGTACTAACAGTCCTAACTTCCACAGTCCCACTGTCAAATCCTTTACTTCCTCATGATTAAGCCAGGTAATCAATTCGTTTCAATTTATAACAATTATAATTCGTGAGTCTTTTGTTTGTTCCGCTAAAATTTATATGAACTCAACGTTGAGTGAGTTTAATAATATGTTCAGGGCAACTGTATAAACTGAAATCAGTGATTGGCAATCTATTGGCTGATTCAATTTAGCAAGCGCGCCTGATATAAATAGATTCATTGGGGACGTTTAAAATTATATGTGGGATTAATTTTATTGAAGGGCCTGGCGCGTGTCAGCCCGTACATTGTTTTATTTTCTACCCGCCGCGGCAGTTAATTTAAGTGGTAGCTAGACAAAAAGATGGACAAGCGATAATTCATATCTTTTTAGGGCATCAAGATGCCATCGGGTTTGTTAACTACTCATTTAGACGGCAGTTTCTTTTGTAGTTACTTCTGTTTGCAATCGTCCGTCGGTATTTGTTTACGTATCGGGTCACGTGTGCTATTTGCTAATTCATCATAACAAACCATAAGTGTCACGCTGGGTTTGTGTGAGTTGAGATTATTGTGCTGACTTAGTAAAGATTAGCAGAATTCTCACGCCCTTGAAAACATTGTTATGGAATTACACTTGTGCTGACATATAAAACCTAGAAACATGATAAGTTGCCTCATTAATTGATTTAAGTGTGCAATGTTTATCAAGTTTATTTTTCGGAAATTTAGTTGAATAAATAGTAGGTACTTAAATCTATTTAATAGACATTTCAATTAAGTGAGAACATTATTTAAGATATGAAAAGAAAGGCGCGTGCAAGCGGTGCACGTTTTTAGCTTGAGTCACCCGTGCAAGAAATAGATAACTAACCGGTGCTATTACTGCATATCTGAATAGTCTGGCCTTTGGTACAATATACATATTATCTATGCATATTATGTATAATTACCTAAATACATTTACTTTTGTGCCATTCACCTAAGAAGTATTTTAATATTTAATAACCTTTTAAACTTAAATAATAAGTATTGTGATCATTTGCAAGTCATAATATATCGTAGATCAAAAAAATCTTAATCGTGTCAATTGTAAATTAATTACCGGTCGCCACATCATTAATGTTTTATTGCGCTATTAACGTTAACGGCACATAACGTTCATTAAATGTTCATTGGCTGTTAACGCGTTATAACCGTTAACCATAAAAGTTATCGACATAAAATATATTATTTAAGTTAGGTTGTTATTTTTGTTATGTCAATGGGGTAGGTAGAATGCGTAGTAGGTAAGTAATGTATCGTACCTACCTACTTTCTTATCTTTTTAATGTTATAACGTTTAGTAGGTACGTGTCTTCAAATAATTGCTCAGTCTTAAGTTCTTAAACGAAAAAAAATATGATATCTTTGAGTACCTCCTGTTGTTACCTTAAGTTGATTATTGTATTTGTTTTTCGTGTACAACAAAGGGTTTTTACTTTTTATTGTACAGATAACTCATCGAATTTTAGGCTCTGTATCAATAACAACGCTTACCTACTTGACAGAATAAAAAATGTATGTGAAGCAAATGTGAAGACTGCAGATATAGTTCATTAGTCATTATAAAACGCACGACGGCTTGGTCTGCGGTCAATTATACATCGTTGTCCTTTGACTTCTAATTTAATGTGGGTGTTAGTTTTATTAGGTTCCAGACTACGCCATCTATGTGATCATCCGGGAATTTTTTGGCTAACGGGATGACTAACACGCGGTTCGGTTATAGGGACCTCGTAGTTTATTCTTAACGTTACTAGATGGCGTTGTGTAGCGAATGTAGAGAAAATATAAAAAATCTGATTTAAATTCTGTAGCTAGAATTAGACTTTTTTAAATGTGAATTAGTTTTTTTTTAATTTACACAATATACGATTATGTGGACATCGTGATTCCATCAATTTGTGCAATAATATTACTTTACATTTTATAAAAGTCCTTTCATGCACTGGAACAACGTGGTACAGTAATGCTCCATTGCCGCTTACACAGGGATAAGTTATTTTGAGTCGCTAATAATAGTAGCCAGTGCTATAAACTCATATTTAATAATACCGACTAAGTAGCAATTTTCTTTACAACGTCATACTTAATGGTTTTTGATAAAACTTCAAGAACTTGTCGGTGAAATTAACCTGGGAATGACATGACGTGAAATTGGATACAGAAAGAAATGTTAAATGAAGCGTTTAAAATTACATATTATTTTTAGAATATTAAAGGCACCCAGTAAAAGATTTTGGCAAGAGTTATTTTAAGTTAAAATAATCTGTTTTATGATTTTATACCGATGCAATGTTAGTTAACATTGATTTTCCTTATCAATAGTATTTCTTGCAATATCAATCAACCGACCGCTATAAAAGTTTGTAGTTAGCTACGTCGAATCCATTTTACAATTTTATTATTTGTTTCTAGAAGTTATAATAGTTATTCGATTCGGTCATAATTGAATTCGGAATAATTGTTAGGTTCGAGTTGTTCTTGTTTATTTGTTGCCAAAAATTGTATTCGCTAACTAATAGAAATAAAACAAGTTGGGTAGATTGACTTTTTCTCGTTCAGTAAAACCTAAACGTAAGTGTAAGTTTTGAAGATTCCTCAATAGGTATTATAGAGAAGGTGTAGTAGAGTTCGTTTTGATGGCTATTGATATAAAGATATACAAGTTTGCATCTCATAGTACAATTTCTGCGATTGTTTAGACGAACTATTCTCGCGAGCAGCTATTCCATTTCAATTTCTATACACAAACAGGAAAGGAAGTTATCATTTTGTTAAAAAAACTGACTAGGTCATGCTGTTTCTGAAACGTTAGATTTTTCAATTACCGTTAGAAGCCTTGGAACCGTGCTACAGAAGTCTGTTAGAACTAAACTTCATATTTTTATGGAAACAATACAGTAAGTTATAGTAACAAAATGAAGTAAAAGGTGAATAATAATGTAGGTAAATCTATGAATTACAAATGAATAACTCGTTTGGTATTTAGTTGCTAGCCGAGCGAAGCCTATCAAGTGACAAGTCCAAGTGGTGGTCAAGGCATATGGCTCATAACCTCATGATCCAAATACTATTAGGACCAAAAGTAGGACAGAATAGAGATAGTAGAAGAAAATTACAATCACGATAACGACTTGCATAAACATTTTACAACTCAGTTCCAAGAATTATAAGGTCGTGGGAATACGAAAACTTAATTTAGTCGTTGACTGTGTCCAGTATACGTTACTCAAGTTCAAGGTAACATTAATTCTTGCTCACGGTGCACCCTTGTGAACCCTTAACCTTTCTATCAGCCGAAGCTGTCCTGAGGAACTTGCCGAGTTATTACGGAGTAAAGGAAGGCATGATTCCTTTTTATCCCCTTTTGAGTTCTTTCGATTTCCTTACTTCTTCGTAGTTTGTAGTGTTGCTGGTACTTTTGGTATGTGGTTGCCTATCAGTTGTGATTATTAAGTAACGTTTGTTACCCGTATACTAGTCAGTTTTGATGGTGCATGGGACATGATACCATCTTCAGGATTCTGTTGTAAGAGATAGATGTTCGTTCTTGGGTTGTGAGTGTTAATGGCGTGTTATTTGTATTGTCCATGCTACCCGAAACACCATCTTCATCATCAAAATCTTATTGCGGGATTGGGAGTGTAATTGTTTATTATTGTTATATTGATTATTATAATTTAAGTACACGAAACGCCATTAATTAAAAGAAAGTATGATAAAGGCAATTAGCACTTGGAAAATGTAAATGAGAGAAAGTTATTAACGATAACAATAAGCAGTTAAAATGTAGGTGATAGTGAAAGAAAATATTCTTAACGATAAAAATATAATCGTCACTGTAAAGGAAAAGTTAACAGCGAAATGATAGACATACCTAATAAATAGAAATATAAGATACTAATAAAGTTCTTAGATTTTTATTCACTTCTTAATTATAGAAATAATATTTGAGAAGTTTATATAAATATTATTCAGGCATTTTCCCCATTTTGGCGAATATAATAAAATTATGAGTGAATACTATTAAGTATAAAAAACAATTTTTGCTAGAAACTATTTGAATTAATTTCAACCCTGCAACATGTTAGTAAAATTAATCTCTTAGCGAATAAAAAAACTAGGATCTTTAAAGCCTGTGCATTTGCTAATCCTCTGAACCAGCGCGAGTATATTTTTTTCTACGTTAGTAAAATTATAAACCTGGGAAAAAGCCTGGCAACCAGCACACATCGAGAATATTTTTGAGCCGCGTTAATAAAAGGACGGCTCTTATTTTATATTTCTTCGTAGCCTGTGGTGGTAGTCATTAATGAAATTAAAATTTTATGAGCCATTTCGAAATTGCTTCGTAGTGCCAAAATAGCCATTATCCTGTTTATATCCGCACGCGGAGATCGTTAGTCTCGATGGAATCTGGGATAGGACATCGGGTGATAAATAATAATAAAAAAAATAACGTGTCACCATCACACACGATTGAAAAAAGTAATGTTCTGTAACTTTTTGTGATAGTAGACGATACGGTTGAAAATAAATACCTAAGCCATATAAATTTAAAACAATAATAGATTGATAAACACGTAGGTACATAATTAATACTTATTAGGAGTAATTCGAGCGAGTCATGAAGTGACTTAACTATACAAGTAGATACAATTATTATGATAATTTTATTGACGTCATTATTATAAAGTAGGTAGGTACCTACCTACCTCTTGTTAGTAGACTACTAAATCAACTTAGGTACATTCAATCAAAGTAGGTACTATACAAAATATAATCAAGATTATGAAATCTCATATCATATCAGTTTTAATTCATTATTTATTTACGTCGTAATGTACCTACTATGCACAAGCATTGTCTAAGGTAGAAATCAACGTAGCATGTTGCATGTATTTTTATGAGTCCATAGTACCTACCTATTCTCAATGGTGTCTGAAGCCTGCCAAACTTTTTTTTATTGTCTTAAGGACAGACTAAAAGCCGACTGGCCACATGATGCATGTGCAACAAAAAGGAGTGCAACCACAGACAGAAGGGCTCTTTTAACGTCCCTTTGAAGGAACTCTTATAAAATTCTCTTTTATAATTTGCACCCACGCTGTGATTTTGGTAATCAAACTAAGATTTATCAAAAAAAAGCTACAGACCTTTATTATTTGGAATTATATACCTACTATAACTTAACTGTATGGTTAAATTTTTCATTGTACTTAACATTATTTTATAAAGATATCAATAGTATTTTCGATGTAAAAATCAAGCAACATCGTTAGAAATTAAAGTAGGTATTTGTGTAAATTGCATTATATTTTCTTACTTAGGTCTACTATAGTTAAAGTAGTATCTTAAAAGTTTTTCTATTAAAAAATACTCTTTCAGACTCTTGCCAAGTTACTTGTAAGTGGCCAGTATATTTTTCTAGTAGAAAAAGGCAAACACACATTTAAATAAATAAGAGAATAAATAATAATTTTATGTGAAAACGAATTTCTATTTACATCTACATTTTTTTTAATGAATGAAACAAATTAAAAGTAGTACAAAGATTGCTTACAGAAACGGATTATTCAGTAGTCATCTTCAAAAGTAGTAATGTTAAGTACCTACCTACTTTTAATAATTAGATCAAATGATTATTATTATTGAAGCAATAATGGTAGGTACCTAACTTCATTTTAAAATATTAACCTGTGAAGTAAAATGCCTTAGGACCTGAACATACAAAGCAAACACAAAAGACTACGAAATTGGGTCCCGACGTGAACTTTATCTGAAAACTTGTCCCTCCAGTTATTATTTTCACAGAGAAGCAAAAAGATTTAAAATCAAGTTTGCGACGTATAAGCGAACGTAACTCCAGTTTAAAGTTCGCTAGAGTGACTACACGGCCGATGTTTTACGGATTCCTCATTTAGGACATGTCCTCAGAAATGTGGGATGTCTTTACAATCGCGATGCATATTCGGTCCTTTGAAAAGCATGTAAAACCCCTCCGTCCTGGTTACTATCGTTAGATAGTGGTTAAGCCATGTCGGAAGGTCTTCAAATCAAATCAAATTTTTACCCAAGTTTTCGGAAAGTACCTACCACCATTTCAGAAAGAAGGAGAAGAAATGGCGGCTTCGTGTGGCTTAAAAATTCCGAGACTTGGATATGCCACTATTGCTTCAATCTTTCCACACAGGGGCAAAAATTTTGCTCTAGGCTTCCTCACTTACGAGGAGAGATCCGTGCCCTACATATATTGAGGAACTAATGGCTTGAAGCCATTCACTAAACTTCGGTCAATTGTGGGAAGACTCACTTTTAAACCAACCGCACTGCTATAATAGAATACCTACATATAAATTCTAATCTTCCGAAGGTAGGTAAAAGTTCTGAGCACACACCGAGCATTGAAATACGTAACGTTTATGGTTATTCAAATACGGTAAGGCGATTAATAACTTTACGAAGGTAATTATTTAAATACATCCCGCTGAAGTTTTGATATCAAGCATAAATAGGTATTTGCGAAACGGTTCACAGATCCATTATCTTAAGCTCTTAAGTTAAAAAAAAACTTTAACATAGGTACCTACCTATTTTATTTATTTAGGAATGGTATAGAAACGTGATTTTAAGATATTTCTTCTCTCTTCATTGTACCAGGAGAGTAGCGCCACAGAGGATGGGAATTTAACCTGTGCATAATTAATTTTGATTATTCCGAGTTTTCCCTGCAATGTTACTTAGCTCTAATTTTATCATAAGTGAAATTAAGTGCGACATTTTCTAACTATTATAAGTAGTTGGCCAGAATTAGTATAGTTTTGTAAGGAAGAAAGGTAGAGAAAATATTTTTTTAGTTTAGTTTAGAAGATAGATAAATGAGTAGGTTAAGGTATTCAACGGAATAAAAATTGACTTCTTTATAATTAATTTAATTCAAGAGGTACTTTGTGCGTATAATTAATTCACCGTTAATTTCTCGCAACAATCAGGGTCACTTAACTAACTCTTTGATATTAAAATAAATATTAATTTAAGTACATATTAGTAGTAAAGTTAAATCAA
>DWKA01001175.1:0-13126 GCA_018249155.1 Panoquina ocola ocola | reverse complement strand
AGACGGGATTTTATGAAATTCCACCCCTAAGGGAGTTAAATAGGGGTTGAAAGTTTGTATGGAAGTGAGATTTTTTTTCCCGAAGCGAAGCGAGGGCGGGCCACTAGTTCTTTAATAAAGTTGAAACATTCTGTATCTATCTGTAACATTCTGTATAACTATCGTTCAACTTTTTTATGTATTGAGGTGATACGAAGTTTTCCGGGTCAGCTAGTTTGGAACAAAATTTGTATTGTAGTTTTACACAATTATTAACTTTGTATTTCACAATCGCCACTTCTATATAATAATATATAGAGATCTATATTCTCTTTTAGGTCCAAAACGACTAAGAAGTTTAGTCATGAAAGGCCACAGTTATTTGGAAGATCGCTCCTGTCTGGTCTTCAAAGAGTACAGCCCTTTAGAACTGTCAAAGGACAAAAACATGACACATTTGTTTTACAACTATTCAGATGTGTTAGAAAACTGCTGCATGCCATTTTTAACAAAAAGGGTTGGCCGACGGGTAAGCTTAGGAAATTCAATAAATAGTATAGCAACACGAAACTTGGCAAGAGTCTGAAAGAGACAATTAGATGCGCAGAACAAAAATCAGAGCAAAACGACTTCTGCGCATCTAATATCTCTTTCAGACTTGCCAATTTACCTTCCATAACTATGCATCTATAAGAACGACATATTATTATACCGGGAAGAATTAATATATATAAGTAGTACCTATTGACGTAATAATATGGCTCAAGGTTCCAGTTCAAGGTTTGATAGCTTTATTTGATTTCAGCTAGTCCTAATTACTCCTCAGTGTATGCTTCCAGCAGAAGTGGCCCACGTAACTCTCCATGGAATGGGTTTCCTTCACAACAGGAAAGAAGCTTTTAATAAAGAACAAGTAAAAGAAATCCTCTTTTATAAAAAGTGCTTGAACATCGAGAATGCAATGAGACTATATGATCGGACGCCTTAAGTAACTTTTAGTAAAGATATTATAACATGATTGACAACTTATTTTTTACTTAGAACATAAACTCTTTCTCAGAATTCAAAATCAACAAGACATAATTTACTTACTTTTTTTATGTGTACATTAAGCAATACAAATAATAATATGTAAAACGCATATTAAGCGGTACACAAAACACAACTACGGTATACTCGTATAATAGATTTCTTCTAAGATAACCTTCCTTAACTAACCGTAGTGAAAAATGATTTCAAAAATTTGCTCCGTCAGCCTTTGACTTTTTACAAAACTGTTAAATCATAATTCACCAATGGCGACGGTAAATATTAGGAGAGTGGCTGTAACAAGCAGTTTTCTTGGCCTTTGCCCAACAATAGATAACTGTCTACCGCCGTTTAAGTTTTATCTCAAACTTGTTATAGGGTGCTGGATTTGGAAATATTACTTTCAGGGGAAGAAAAAAGACAAAAACTTAGAAGTTTTTCGGGACATCACGGACTTGTTACCAAAAATTTTTTTATTTTAATTTATGTTGCTTAAAATACCGACCGACCGACCGACCGACCGACCGACATAGTGATCTATCAACGCACAGTCCAAACCACTGGACGGATCGGGCTGAAATATGGCATGCAGGTAGATGTTATGACGTAGGCATCCGCTAAGAAAGGATTTTGGTCAATTCTACCCCCAATGTATGATGAAAGTTTGTATGAAACTTTGTAAATTTTAAACCGATCGCACTGAAATTGAAGATTGGATAACAATACTCTTAATGCGAGCGAAGCAGCGAGCAAAAGCTAGTAATAATAATTATATTGATGACATTTTGGGGCTTACACATCTTGAGTCTGAAATGCCCTAACCGTGAGGAAATGGTGTACTCTGCTAAATAACCGATGAAACTACATACACCGTAGGGTTCCTCTTATTGGAGCCCTGTGGGTTCCTTATCAACTGGTTTAATTTAAGACTGTTCCGGCGTGGTGATAGTCACACCTACATAACTGTCACTCCGCTTCTAGACTGAAACGAGATTTTTTTTACTAGTTATAGTTCTGCAACGGTCCGGGCTAAAAGGTTTCTTAGTTGAACACGAAACCCAAAAAAGTAGGTATAATGGTTTCTGTTTTATAAGCAGCCAAGCAGCAAGCAAGCCAAATTTTTTTTTTCATTTTCGATAATATAATAGTTTAATAGTTTATATCTGAATAATTTAATTTAGCTACCTCTAGCACACATTAAAATTTGATGCTATGTGTCGTGGAGCTTTGATATCGCGCGTTTTGTATCGTAAACCGCGCACGAATGATTATTATGACAAAGAATAATAATACTTTATCACCATTGTCACCAACGACATATCGAGGCGTTTCTAGGCGGTATCGTATTCGTATGAGAATAACTATAAGTACATATATCATTTGTGTTATTGTTTTCATGATTAATAGTCGCAAGTTGCGCTAAGACAGTTAATAGCTTGCTGTAATTTATTAGATATAATAGCGTTATGAAACTAAGAGCAGGACGATTACACGGGAGTCAGATGGTATTATGTAATTATTAGTCAACGTTACAGTTTGATTAAATAGTTGACAGGTGACAACTGTAATTCCAAATTCAAAGATTTTACAGTTTAGAAACTGTTACAAGCTATGGAACCATGTACAGTCTATTTATATTATGATACGCCACACAATACAATTTTAAATTAAAATGTCTTATGTTAAGTCATTAAATATAAAGTCTTCGTCTATTTTTCAACAAAAAGCAAAAAGAATGGCAAACGCTTGACAGATATCGAAAAATCTTGTTCAGATTGTTTCCAACTGTAATTTAATAAATGGTGAATTATTAAAATCTCAGATAGAAAGCTACACTTCCACCTCGGAACAAAAAAACGGCGCACCACTGATTGGCGATCTCATTAAAATCAGGAAAGACTCGGCGGCAATCCTCCCCTTTACCCCTGTCTTTTAAACGGGTCACGGCCCTATTTATTTTTACAGCCGCTGTAAAAGAATTAATAAGACGGATTGTCGCAGATCTCTTAATGGATAGCATCCTATTGAAGTTAAAAGTAATTCCAGTTTTGTTTTGTTTTTTCCATTGTTTCTTTAAATATAATCCGTCATAATAAGGTAAACAAAAACATTGTAGGTAAATTAACATCGACAGAACAACGAAAAAATGTGACATTGCCTAAAATTTTAATCTGTTCAAGATGCGGAATAAACTTGGTATGAAACCGTATTTGTTTATTTATAACAACTTTTTTCAGCAGCATCTTATCAAGCGGTAGTAAATCAGAGTTGAAATAGTCAAAACAGACGATCATTTAAAGTCACTTTCACACGCGACGAAAACATTTTTATTTGTAAATAAATCAAATTAGAACGTCAAGAAACATCGCACTGTATAAACGGGAGATTTTGCTGAAGATTTCCCAGATTGCACAGCTACAGTACCACAGCGCTGAAGATTGCTGCACAGGTGACTGGCGTTAAGTGCTAGCCGTTCCCCGTCACTTACAAAGTAATTTTCGCCCAATTAGACGCTGAATGCGTCTCCCTCGCGTCACTGAACAACGAGATTGCTTCCTGGATCCCTCCTTTATTCTTACGAACCACCTGACTGTACCTGAAAGGCTGCCCAATTTTTGTTTTTCACCTTTCGGGAGACAATGGTATTGTTGAGAATATGGAGCGTAACACATTGTGTTATGAGTGGTACATTGAACTCACTTAATTGAGAGCTTTAACTCATTAGTCATCTACTACGTGACCCTTTCTTGATCGAGGGGTTGAAATTATGAAAATTGGAGGGGTCAGTGACAAGACCAACATCGTTCGTTATAAGTTCTTATACCTCTAGAAGAGGTTTGAGGTGACTTAATAATTACATTCTACCAGTATAACTGGGACGTACTCGTATACATGGTACATTATGAGTTTTTTAAGCATAGATGTGGTCTTGATTTTTTGTAAGTGGATAAAAATATATATCTTGACGATGACAATTTTAGGTTCAATGACACCACACGTTGTACGTAAAAATATAATCCACAATTGTAAAGTTGTTGAAACTCCACGAGTATTGTTTTAGCTAACATCAAAGCACAGAATTCAGTGAAATATCGTTAACCAACAAACACTAGACACAATAAAAGCGTAATCGTATGGTATTTTGAAAGCGTCCCATTTGTATGGCATTAGTCATTGTCCGAAATCTTACCATCCACTTTGTGGATTTAGACCGAACCGAAACTATCGTGACGTCATTATGGCATGCGACAGCTGTTCGGATTAATTTTGTCTTCCGATGTTGAAAGTGCGGTATTTTTATTCTATAATTACATCCGTCGCAAATCACGTCTCACGAAACACCGCACTTAATGATGGTTAAATAAAACATTTGGCTATTCTGTACCTAGATGATTATTCGGTCAATGCTTTGTGTGAAATACGAGTGATCGTATCAAATTGCCTTTTTAAATAAAGAACATTTTTAGATCGTTTCTGTGGGTAAAAAATTGTGTCTACAATCCTATCACGTTTAATTATAAAAAATCCTTTAAATGTTTCAAATATCTCCCGTTTAATGACAGTAGAGACACAAATCGAGTAATGACTCCTAAAGTAACAAAACTTAACTATCCCTTTATATCCCGATAATAAATTTAAAATTACACATAAATAAATTGCTACTCAGAGACATAACACGAAGATCTTCGAACGCATCAAACTTTCAACAAAACGTAAACATGTTTCAAGCAATAAAATTCTTTGAGAACTTTAATAAAATCTTATTTCCCAAATCTAGAATCTCCGCCATCCCTCAACGGGGACGTCCGCGGAAATATGAGTTACATAAATTCCCTTGTAAAAGACGAATGGCGGTAAAGCGGACGTTTCCTGACCAGAATAACTTTGGTTCCGACTAGATCCTCAATCACCCGGCCTGGCCGATAAATGGCTCCCTCATCAACGGTAGTGCCACAGACCTCAATCTGTTCACAGCAATAGATATTTGACACTGGATTTTTATGGTGCTTTTACAATACAATAAATTGTAATAATGAAAGCGAAGAATGTGTATAAAGAAACGTATTTAAAGATGACATCAGGATATACAAGTAAAGCTTTCAGTCAGATTATTTTGCGGTTTTGAAATCCTTCGATCAATTAATTATTTTGATAAAGGAATTAATTTAAAACGGGCACAGTTCATCTTATAACTAAAACCGAAGACCTAAGTCTAAAATTTATATTGGCTGTGATCGGGATTTCAATAAGTGACCATGTCGTGAATTTAAATGTTAATTAAATTGTGATTCGTACAAAAGTTAAAAAGTTACAAGAATCAGACGGAACTAATATTACTAAAATCAGACGTGAAGTAAAATATCATAATATAACAGATCTATTTCTATATTAAGACTCAAAGCTTCGAGATACAACCATTAAACCATGGTGCAAGAGTTTACATTACTGATGCTCTTATGATTATCGTGTTCAAGATTCCGCTTGCTCAGTGGCTTGGGCGCAAATAATACTCACAATAAAGTGGTCTCTGAGTGACGTTTGTGTCAACAAAGACCCGTTTTAGATCTTTGATCGAACGCCAAGCTAGCCGCTTGTCAGTTAGGCAGGCGGTAATCAATGACGGGAAGCTACTATTAAGCGCGCATTAAATTATATAGCTCGTGAGACTTGATGTATGGGCAGAAGGAGGGTTAGGTATTGTTATTGCATGCAATGCACATGCTTACGTAGTATTGTTTACCTCTAAATCTATCAATAGCGATCGTTGGTCAATAAGACATTGTTTTATCTATTTATCTTTACAAGTGTTAAAAAATACAAAGAGGTAATGGATGTGGATGGTTTACACCTGGATTATAATTATGGTTTTCAATCCATTTAAAAACTATGGCTATGACAGGCGGCCACGATCTTCAGACATGAGGGAGCGGCCACAGATCATTGAAAATGTATGTAAATAATAGGGACATGTTTATCATGATGACATTTGTTACATTTCAGTCTTTAGTCTTTATATAATACGAACATACGATTCCTTTCATTAACGTCGGGATATAATAAAATAAACTTTACCAGACACGGTATGAAGTCGCAAAAATATATCGGAGTTTTTCCAGTTCGTACGGAGCTCGCAATGCACAAGTTCCGGAATGTCCGCCGTAAAAAAAAACAAATCAACTCCCACTTTCAGTTCGTTATTCAAAAGAACACGTAAAAAGTATTGGATCCAAATGTACGAGTAGAATAAGTTCTGAAATAAGAACTTCGTTTAATTAGGTGCATTTTCTTTAAAAACTGTCCCATAACTCCAGCGTTCGACTCATGTGAAAGTCCGTAAGGAAATCTTTGCCTGTACTAACAAAATTAAAAATTTTCGAAAAGTTCTTCAGCCCGAACAGATATAGAAAAGACCAGTGGTAAACGCATTTTTATGTAGGATTCCATTTTCGATTCAGATATGAAGTTATATAATTACATTCTGTAAATTATATTTTACAGCCCGATACTATAAATGTTCTAAGATATCGTAAAGGAAATTGTATCCATAATTACAATGTGACACTTTAGCCACTGAAGCCAATAACAAGTTTTGTATTCATGTAAAGTGCGTGTAAGTTGCGATATCCGCTACAGACACCAAATATTATAGGAAACGTGTAACGCTTATATCATCCGTAATTTCAATTCGGAATTCTCCTTTGATATAATAAGACGTGACACCACTTGACAGGAAGTGAACAGAAGAAGATGCCAAATTAATTATTAATGGTGTAGTTGACAACGTGTTTTCCGCTCTTTTAAATCTTGATTATGTAGAATAATTACCTAAAGCATCATCTTCTTATATTACTTTCATCCTAATTTGTTTCTTTATTAGTTTATTTTATTTATTAGTCTTTTAACGGCGCAATGGCGTCAATAGTGTCAATATATGCTGTTTTTTTTGTTAAGTGAAGATAATTGAAACGCTAGATAGAGGCATTACAAACTACATATGTATATATGTCCCATTGCTGGGCTCAGTCTTCTCTCACAATGTGAGGGGTACAGGCCATAGTTCACCACGCTGGCCAAGTGCGGATTGGCAGACTTTACACACCTTTGAGAACATTATGGAAAAATCTCAGGTGAGCAGGTTTCCTGACGATGTTTTCCTTCGTCGAAACAAATGGTAATTAACTGGTAATACGTAATAGAACTAGTAGAAAATTAGTGGTGCGTGCAGGATTTGGACGCAGGACCTCCCGTTCGTGAGACCAACGTTCAAACCACTGGGCTGTCAGTGCTATAGAGTAAGACCGAACAAGGTTTTTTAATTATTTGCACCAGTTGGGGGCCGAAGTGGGCCGATGGTAATGAAAAAGAAAGAGATTTTCTGTCTATTGTTATTCTTACCTTAATCAATTAAGAATTGAAGTTTTACACTAATAAGTCATTACAATTATCCCACAGTTGAGAGCTCGGGTCTCGTCTCACAGTATCATCCACATTGTGTGCCGCGCTGACAAGAATCACTTTAGGCCACTTCTGTGCATCAATCATTAACACAATATAAATTGCGCTGATAAGAATCACTTTTGTGCATCAATCATTATCACAGTATTCAACACGTTCTCAGGAATCACTTTAGATCACTTTGTATATCAATCATTATTTTAGCAATTTCAACATTAAATGAATTGGTTTCTTAGAATTGGGTTACAATATTTGATATACAAATATTACTTAAGGGCGAAAGAGGATAATTTTTTAAGGGTTCCAAAACCTTAGATAATAGCAAAATAAACGGTATGACAGTTAAATAACACCGAGCTATAACTGTTTAAAATCCTATCGCACAACCGCACCGTCAAACATCTTAAATAGAGACAAAAGTTTCTTTAAATATTTAACTAGCAGACTCAATTTTCCTTAAGTACCTTTAACCATTAACGATACGATTACTCTGTTCTATATAATTTTATTATAAAATAAACATAGAGCGAAGCTATAATTAAAATCTAACGTCGATCGTTAACACATAATGCACTAAAGCTTTTATGCCAATACTTTAAGCTCGGTTGGCTTGCGGGATGACTGTTAATTGCCTACTAATAGCCAAATGGGATGCGACCTACATTCTAAAACTTATACCCATTTAGAACGCTATAAATTCCACAATCCTATTATTCAATATCCCAAACTTTGTTTGGACGTGCGTCTGTGCTTGTAACTCTTTAGAAATAGATTTATATGTCAAGATTTTACGATAAAGCCCAATCGGCGTTACTAAAAGCAATCAGTATAGACTACGAACGCATGGTTTGATTTCGGGATGTACGAGAAACCTTTTGTCATGGTTGTCCCTATCAATAAGCCACATCGAAGGCCTAAAGACAGAATGATATCGTCAGCCACTCAGGCACTACTAGGTAGTTCCAAAATAGACAATCGGTGCTGAAGCAGCGTCATAGAGCACGTTTCGGGGCTTGTCAATTGAGGGAAAGATTAATCTCTTGTAGTAGATCAATAACTGCCTCAAGTCACCGATATAAATAAACGACACACCCATATATAAGTGCTTTATGATGCAGCAATATGGATGACAACAATATCTGTGTATGATAATAGTATACTGTTACAAATATCTATTCTGGCTGGGAATTGAACCCTAAAAGGGCATCCACTACATTTAAATTACCCGTGAATAATATTAAATTATTCAAGGTAGGTACTTAGCGGAAGTATAACATTTCCCGATAAATTGATGTCACATCTTTTTTCGTGTAAATGTTACAGACTTTTCGTTCGCAATTGTAGATTCGTCATATTATGATTTTTGTTAAGATAGTTCAATTCCATTACCTAGGCAAGCGAAGCCGCGTGTTTACTGCAGTGGACTTTCGTTTCATTATGAAGAGTCGATGAGCTAGCCCAGAATGTTTATCGATAGGTGTCGCGACGAGGAATTTAAATGTGGAGCCATTTGCTGTTGGCGAACATCAAAACTGTTATTGGATGCGCGTTTGAATTACATTGTCTTCTGTGTTAAAAATATCACGTTATTTTTTTAGCCTAACCTAACCTAAACCATCCATATATACAATCTACTGATTACCTTCCAGATTCTTCCATATCTCTGGATATTACCCAAGGATAAGTTACATGAAGTCCTCAATTTTATTACTCGGTTAAGGTATCTCAATTGCATCACCTATTATTTAAACAATTGATACAACAGTCTGTAATTATAAACACGATTCATATTTTTGTGTTCCTACTTCGTAAATGTGTTAAGAGCTTAGCAAAAACTATCTTATACATATTTCAACGTCACTTACCGTCACGTTGTATTGTAGTCGAGTGACTTCATCGATACATGTTTATAAAAAATAATACCTACGTGCATCTTGAATAAAAGATGATGAATAAAAGTGATGGTGATATAAGTTTCAACAGATTTGGCGCCACACTAAGAAGCCAATTTAAAACTTTTAACCAACAAATCTCTTTAATATGGAGATTATACAAATTCCAGACGTAAGATAAGCCATAAATTAGAAGCTTACATCTTCTTCGGACTATGTGATATGGCTATAGCTTTAAACACGCACTAAACGAAATCGCACTATAACAGTTTCTATTCAATCGTTCTTCTGTGATGTATTGAAGAAGCGCACGAACTCGAACGATGCCAAGTCGTAAACAAACTAACTACGCCATTTCGTAAATTTGGGAACGCTTAAGCAATCGGAACCATAAAGTTTTCATAATACACTGACGCTTTTTTCGTCCACTTAATACATTGCGGTAATTAAAAGGTTAGTGGATTTATTTGTGGAAACCTTTCAGCTGTCCAGTCGTTTGTCTTTTGTTTTCAGTGTAGCAACACGATATGAATATTTTTAACAATTATTGGTAGTGACCCTGAAGCTAAGTTTTACGAGTGTTTTTGTTCTCAGCTGGAGTAGACATTTATGAAGCGGATTGATGGTTTATTTTGATCATTCAATAAGCTTACTGGCCTAATCTATTGAAAAACAAAGTGTAAAGAACGTTATTTCTCTATGTACGATAATCAAGGATGCTTAAGATTTACATAATAATCTTACCTATTATCGTTTTATAGGATTGAAGTAACATGAATTAGGATCATTTATTTACTTATTGAAAAGTTTAAATTAGAACGAAACATCTAACAAACAGTAATAAGATATTATTAAATCCAGTAAGAAATTGTATAAAACCTCAGGCAATATCCATCAAGAAGACAGTTTAAAGTGACAAAGTTTACATTAAATTTCCTGTGTGACAACGGTCTGACCTCTTTTCCTCAATTGCACGAAATACAAAATCTAAACCATTTGGAATTCAACACTTCTTAAAATTCGAACAAGAATCTAAATCGTGCTCCGGTCTGTCGCTTTGAAATACATATTATATATTTTACCGAATTATTTTGCATACTTAATGTGTTACTCGTATTAATATCATATATGTACGTAGTATAAAACATAAGTCGCAAACAAAATAATTATGACGTTTTAAAGACATAAAACCACTGTTTTCATATATTTAACTAGATTATGCCGACGACATCGTCTGCATAGATACGATACATACATAAAATACGATACATACGATACATACGATACATAGGTACATACATAAAATATTTAAAGGCTTAATGCACACCGTAACTATATTTACTGGGTGTACAATTTACTAATTTCCCATGATGACAGTTACCTATAAGCAAAATGAAGGCGAACTCAGAATAATGAGCTATCTGTGTGAAATATTTAAAGCAAACACGTAACGTCACATCGGCTTTTGTCTATTTTCAGAGCATTAACAAAAAATAAACCAACTCGCACTTATCTTTCGCTTACCCTTTCCCATATCGCTCCCTACCAGATGCTATTGTTCCATGTTCCATTCAATACTATCAATCGTCACACCCGCAGTCACTTTTTCCTTATACATATCAACTTTCACACAATCCATTAATCTTTTCATATCCTTATTTCATCACGGCTTCCTAGATTTAAATTCAAGTTTGTCACATTAACAAAATGATTCTAAATGATCCTCCTCATCATCACCCTCCTTCCCAATTCCCAATTTCATTTGGGGTCGGTGCAACACGTTCTTCGCTTCCACTCATGCCTATCAGCCGTCATTTCAACATTTACTCCCAAAACTTCCATATCATCTTTCACACAATCCATCCATCTTTTCCTTGGAATATATCGCTAGGAAACTAGCACACACGAGAGTTCTCCATAATGTTCTCAAATGTATACAATTGGTCAGCGTAGATATGCTATTAGTAATAAAAATATACTATACGAGTATATACACTATATTATACACGTACGCTATAAGACACTGCAAGTCTAATTAGAGTTGGTTCCGTGAACATTTTTCCCTGTCCAATCCTATTTAGCTAGCAGGTGGGTCGCAGGCAGGGGACGGGATCTCGGCCGTAATTAAAATTAGCATTAAAGTTTAATCTTTCGTATTGTGAAGCGGGCTTCGTGGACCTCTCACAATTGTAAAAGATCTATTCAACGATATTCCGCGCTATAGAGTTGAAGAGAAATAAATGATTAAAATGTGAATAGAAACTCAGGAGACTTTCGCTGCAAGCTTTCATCTTACTAATATTATAAATGTGAAAGTTTATAATATTCGTATATTTTTGTATGTTCGTTCTTTAATCACCCAAATACTTTAAACAGTTTATAACCCGGAATAATCATCATCATAATTAAAGCCTATACCTGTCCCACTGTTGGGCTCAGTCTCCTCTCATAATGTTAGGGGTTCAGGCCATAGTCCACCACGCTGACCAAGTGCGGATTGGCAGACTTCATACACCTTTGAGAACATTAGGGAAACTCTTGGGTGTGCAGGATTCCTCACGATGTTTTTCTTCACCGAAGCAAGTGATGATGCATTATGAAGTTCTCTACACAAAAAAGGACCACTATAAATGGGCCACCCTGTATATTATGGCTAATGTACGACATAATGATGTAGATATTGTTGGCTCACTGTGGATGTTTGTATAAGTCTGGCATAATGTCAAACATAAAATCCACAAAATTTCACCAAATCCAATAACATTTTCCGTAAAATATAAGATTTGAAATCCTTATAACGACGTTATGGTTGGAGTTAAATATAACCCTATATTATTAAAATCTAAATTAGATTCGTGTTACAACGTGAGCTAGCAACAGCAACACGGGACTTGTTTGATCGTCCGCGAAAACATAATATTAGCGTAGCTTGTGAAAAAAGGACAAGCGAACACACTTCACCATTTTTAACATCAAAATAAATATGAATTAGTTTTGATGTCTACAATCTCTCTCAAAGGCACTTTACCGAATAACCGGTCGACTCGATATGTTTGACTTTATTAGCAGGTATGTTTTGATGCATATCTACATGAATAAAAAAATATTTAAATTTAAAAAATCTGAAGGTTTTATCGTATTTCATTTATTTAATATCCGATAATCGCTTATGGTTTTTGCTCACGACACGATGTCGTCCGAAAGATCCTATTCCGAAAGATCCCAGTCCGAAAGATATTATTATACCTACATAATGAAGCTGATATTTGCTCGCGACTTCCAAAGTCGGGCGTTCATTTGAATGGGATTTCATTACCTACACTAAGTTGTTGTAATTATACTTATTAAACTCGAAATTAATTCAGCAAATTATTCGTTTATATTAACAAATGTCTCGGTTGAAGTTATAATAATATGTTTTCTGAGAAATGTTATAATTATTATTATGTATTTTATACATCGCAATTACTTACAGCAAAATTTGATGTAGGTAAACGTGGAATTTATCAAGAAATTTCTCACATATACCGTTAAAATCACAAGAAGAGCTTGCCGACATTCATCAACATTACGAGTATTTATTTACATGAAAATAACTGGTTCAATATGATTGAAAATAATTATCCGCCCGTATACTTTATTTGAACTTTTACGATGTTTTTAAACGTTTATTATACATACTTAATAATATTATCGATGGGTTATTGGAACAATGTCGCAATATCCATAGTGACAGTTTTCCGATTAAGCCATATTCGTAATCTACGGAC
>DWKA01001174.1:0-13127 GCA_018249155.1 Panoquina ocola ocola | reverse complement strand
TTACGTTAAAAAATAGTGATAAATAGTTTTTCAAAAATATTAGATACTATTTTGACTTTCATCCAAAAAATGCAATAATCAAACGAAGAAAAAAAATTCTAAATACTTGCATCCATTTTTGTACTATTCCATACAGAAACTAAGTCATAAAATTCGCACACTGTCCTTATAATATTGGTGTATGACTGATATGATAATGACTGACTCAACAACGTAAAAGTAATTAATTCTGGATTACCTTATAAAAGTTATACCGCAGTCAGTTTGTTTGTTCAAGTCCAAGGGTTCAGAGGCTGCAGACGGAAAAATTACACGGAACATAGACAATAGAGAATCCAGCAATCTCACGGAACGAAGAGAATATCACAACATTGAAAAAGTTTGCCGAAGTTTATCAAAGAGCTGTGTAACAAGTTACCCTTCGCAGAGCCACTCAGGAGGCCCAACAAACAGACTTCCTGAATGTCCGTGAAGAGTAAATCAAACCGTTTTGAGTACGATAGCTTAAGGTAAACTTTCTACGAGTTCTTATCAACCTCTATACATGTAGAGCTAACTCGCCCGAATTTTGTATGAGAGACAATGAGAATGGATAAATGTATTACAAGTATTTTAAGAAGATCCAAACAAAATTCGCACGTTTGACAAGTAATTATTTTAGACATAATTCAGGTTAACCGTGTTTTGATTTTAATTAATTTATGAACAAGACGAGCCTTAGCGTGATTAAATTAAAAAGTATTTCAAATTAAAAAATATAATTATGTAACTCTTCCTTCGTAACTTGAAGAACCATTAGTTATGATTTTTGCTGATCGAAGGGCTTGTTTCCAGGTTTTAACTCTTCCATTATTAAAATAAATATCCTTCTATTACATTTTAATGATATTTTTTCTATAATTATGTATTTTGCTCTTTGTTGCTTTTTACATAATTATAAGTTAATTTATTTAGGCAGGTAATCCAACTGACTGATGATTCTTTAGATCAGTTATATTATAGTATTAATTTATGGTGACTTTAATATACTTATCCATTTAATTAAGAGAATATCGTCCCAGAAGAATTCTAAAGTTTATACGAAGACATTAGATCTGAATCAGATTAAATTTAGACTTATACTAATCTCACCTCGAAGATTGTTTGCACTTGAGCTGAGAGTACTCGGAAAGCTGACAGAATTACTTGAGTAAAGCAATCGAAAAAGTGGGAAGTTACAAATAAATAAAAATAATAATAATTGTCAGAACAACCTACGGTTTTGTGAGATTTTGTAGCTATTCACATATCAGTGGCGTACCTACGTACTTACATAATTGTATGTTGATACATTATTTTGAAATATATTAAGTTAATAAATCCAAATAATATCTTACATAATTGATTTAATGAAATGTTTAGATTGAAGGTCGAGACTGTAATCAAAATTTGTAAAAATAATAATCGATCCATAGTTTGAAATTGTGATCTTTGGGAAAACAGATCACATAATAATATTTCAATTGGCTTCTGTATGAAAATAACATAGTAACAATCCAGTCAATCTAAATGTTTAGTCATACGTGCAAATAGAAAGACAAATGTTCGTCCTAATCCAAAACCCATTAAAATATTCCGCCGTAAATTCACAAACACGAATAGTTCAAATTCCCCGTTAATTCTCGCACAAAACAGCGCATTGCAATGACCGTATCAGTAATGAAACGCGATCATGATTCAAACGTTCGTACACACAGTATTGAAATTCACAGCATAATCAAGTGCCGATAATTTGAGAGCTTTCATCTGAAATTCATCATGAGGTTTCTAGTGGTTGTAATTGTCATTGAATAAGAAATCTAACCTGTGGCGCCTATTACAAAATATATTCCCTGATTGCAACTACCTTTCTACCTGCATCACCTTTTGTTACCATTGGTTTAATTGTTGTGCTGTGGTCAGTTGGCAAATGATATGGAATGGCATGCATATATTAATTTTTATACCTACTTTATGTTCTCTAGTGATCCAGCATAGATGTAAAGAAGGCTGTAAATAAATATCAAGTTTCAATTAAATGAATTTACGTTCTTGAACATTAACTTACAAGTCTCAACGCTGAGATATCACGTTATAAAAATTTCAATATTAATTTTATGAAAATTTAACTAAAGTAATTTTCATGCCACTGTAGACAAATAGGACAGTCACGTTTACGATAATTGAATATCGATCCATTGGATGAACGTTTAATTGGGTTACTCTTATTTCGAGGTTACTATGTAGAATTTACTATACTTAGGTCTTCATAGGGTTTCACATCCAAGGTCATTATTAGTTGACGTCACTGGTCAGAATTCCATAAACGAAAGAAGAAAGAAAGAAAACATGTATTTATAAGAAAACCGCTGCAAAGATTAATAAACATTATTTACGAGTAGGTATATACTTTTTCCATTTACATTCGTATACACTAAAATATACACGATAAAAAACAAGTAAAATTAAAATTGAAGTAAGTAATAAATAACCGATTAAGTAAAATTGCCCTAACAAATTACATTTAAAGGCATTTAAATGATTGAGTTTCTCCATTAGTTTAGCGCTGGTATTGCAGGCACTGCATTAGCAATCAAACGCTAATGCCGGCTGTACCAAACGTTTGTCTGTACCTACAGAGCTTAAATTCATTGCGTTCAGGTGAGGATATTTCGGCAAGAAAAATCAGGCAATAAGCCCAGTACATTTTTATTAAAAGCTTTTACTTAATTTACAATGTTTGTGTTTATTAGCAATTTGAATTAGAATTAAGTAGTTCTTATCCTACGAATCCGATACTAATTCGATTTATTTTACTATATTTTTAACATCATAAAAATCTCTTTTTGCAAAACCACAAAGTTTTGCAATTACCAAGTAGGTAATTAAACTCCAAACAATTAAAAATATGAACGACAATAATCTATATTTTTTAAAGTTTATTTCGAATACGCAAACAAACCATATCATAACATAATGAATAACTAAGCTTCCCGACTTAATTGTGTCTGTGTTGAGAGGAAAAATAATTTCAAGATTGAATTTTCTGGGGCTTCCATACTAAATTTAGAGTAAAGCTCGAAATTACCGGAGCATTTGGCTGAATGCTCAATTTACTGGCGATGAGAGTGGCTGGCGGCTTCCGCAGTGATAACGATACTGATTGCTCTAAAAGTAAAACAAAATTGTACACATTCGTTTTCTCTCTCTTGTAGGTACAGTTCGCGCGCGAGTTCATTGCAGAGGGGCCGGAGGTAAAGGGGGGAGCATAAGTAATTTTGAGCTATAATGACACTATTAAAGACAGCGAGGCGACGTGCTCCCCCCTTTACCTCAGGCCCCTCTGCAATGAACTCGCGCGCGATCTGTACTTACTTATTACAATTTTGCACGCCTACTAGGCTAGGATAGGAGCTCTTTTAAATTGCAATTAGAATAACCCCTGTAATAAAACTGATTGATTGATTGATATTAAATATTTACTAGAAAAACAATGGAGACGCGTACTAAGAGGCTCATTAATCTTAAGTTTGTTGAGACCTGTCTATAAAGTCTCTATCACAGGTGCGGAGCTGAAAACAGCTAGCCTTTGGTAGTGCCTTGCTTTGCCAGTGTGCGCAATAACAAGGGATTCTAAATAAAATTTTGTAATAACATATTATACAAAAGTATGTTCAGAACAATTCGACTGAAAATAAACACGAATAATTTAAGTAATTGTTTGAAATTAAACGCGACAAACTTTATAATTTCGGTAACAGATTAGTCTACTCAATTAGGGAAATATAATAAATACTATTACATTGAATTTTCGAGTGTTGTCCCTTCTCGTCGATGGATAAGAGGATTGGGGCTAAACGTCACTCTTCAAAGGGTTCCGGCCGATAAGGAAAGCGTCGAATGGGTTAGCCGCTGAATCCGTGACGGGCAAATATAATAAAGTTAAATAAGCTTACCAACTTTAACCTAACTTCTTAACCCCATTTCCCGGATCCCGACGTAAATTTATTCGTCCCATGGTTGACCACGTTGCTCTCTATAACCGAGGATAACAATAATTTGGTTATCTTTATTTAGGTACTGTTGGTATAGTTATTAGTTACTAGTTTCCGCTCGCGGCTTTGCCCGCGTGGAATTGACCGATCCCGCGGGATTTCCGGGATGAAAACTATCCTATGTGTTAATCTAAGTTACCCTCTATATGTGTGCCAAATTTTATGAATATTGGCTTAGCAGTTTTTGCGTGAAGAGGTAACAAAATTAACAAACATACAAACTTTCGCATTTATAATATTAGTAGGATTATGTAACTTCTAAATGGTTATTCATACTTCATTATATTCTAAGATAATTCGTGAAAAAAATCTTTTACGCAATAAACTGCAACGAGATAAATATCGAGCAATTTTATAAATTAATTAAGTATCGCTCTGCATTTTGTTCTGGGAAAACCACGGTCGATGGTTTTCACTGCAGTTCGAGTGATTGGTGTTAACAAATTATTTATTCATCATTTTAATGATGAAAACTCAGAATACTTTAATATATAATACGCACATTTTATTCAGTTTGCAAAGTAATATATTTCCTGATTTTATTAATTTGTTGTATCTTAAAAAATGCAAAATATCCAAACTATAAAACTTATAATGATTTTGCCATGTCCATTTAGTGCTGATGATGTGATTTAATTTAAATGTTGATTATGGGCTTTATATTATTTCCAAAATCAAAATCAAAAATATTTGTTCATGTGGGTATCACTAATACAGTTATGCACGTATTTACGATTATTTTTTTTTTATCTACTACCATTTCGGAATGATCCTCTGTAATTTTATATTGTTACTTTATGGATACAATGGATACAACTTGTATGAGTAACGAAAGATAACGCGGACTACATCTATGACCCCTATCCGTGTTGCGCAGTGCCGGGGTCGATCGCTAGTGATGAGGTTCGCTGTTCCGGTAGATTTCGCCACAGTCGTAATCCTCAAGTTAGTTACCTAACTCTCAAAAACTTATTTAAACTTGTGACTTAACCAGACAATATTATGGAAAAATAGAAAATGAAAATTACTGTTAAATAATGTTACCTTATGTTATTATGATAAAAATATTAAAAGTATTATTAAGTATAAAAATTTATTGGTTGAGAATATGCTGTTGAAAACACACTTAAATATTTAAACATTCAATTTACAATTATGTCACAGTTTTGCGCTTATAATTGATTTATAGACACACCGGGCTACAGTTCATTAGCGCCCGATAGACTAAAGTTTACCCAATCTAAATTGATTCAGACCTTTAAATTCGTTTACTGATTCCAGTTTGTCTATCACCGAGGTATTATTAATCGGCACTAATCACAGATTTGGATCGAATTGATGAAGCTTTCAGCTGTGTTTACGTATTTGCAAGTATTTAAATTCACTTTATATAAATACACGATTTGTAACATACCTATTTTTAAAAACTTACTTTAAATCCACAATAAGTTAGGATTTTGATTTTTGTAGACTTGTATTCGCGCAAGAAGCTGATTTTTGTTTTCATACTTATCGTTATTGAAAATTACCTATTAGTTATAGAAAATAGAGAAAAACGGTAAATGAATTTAGTGTTATGAGGAAATATCTGCATGGGCAAGTTTAGCTATGGCCAGTGAGGTTAAAATTCTTTCCTTACCATTGGGAGTCCATTTAAAAGTAGGTGGGGATTATAATGGGATATGTGATTTAAATGTATCTACAGATAGGTATAGTGATAGGAAAGGGAGATCGGAACAATTCGGGAACACACGAGCCCCATGGTTCGGGCTTGTTAAAAATGTCTTGCATAATGGAGAGTGCGGAGGGGCTTTAATTAAAAGTCAACGCGCGGGACTTTCGGAACAATAAAAGCGTTCGCTTTGAATGCACGCTCAAAAGTTATGTTTTTTTCTTCCAAACTCCCACTTAAGTTCTTTTTTAAATGCCTTTTTGTTCAAAATGAAATTGCCTTTTTAGGCTAATTTGTCCAAAACAACAGACGGATTATTAAAGATCATATCGAAGTTTTTGGTTATTTATTTATTTTGTTAAGTAATTTTTAGGTTTCCGTACCAAAAAGGTAAAAATGGAATCCTATTACTAAGATTTCGCTGTCCGTCCATCCGTCTGTCTATCAGCGGGCAGTATCTCGTGAACTGTGATAACTAGATAATATAAATTAAATGATGTATTTCTATTGCCACTACAACAACAAATACCTACTAAAAACAGAATAAAATAAATGTTAGGGGGGAGACCCCATACAACAAATGTCCTATTTTGACTTGACGGCAATATTTAGATACTTGAAATGTTCCTAGAATAAAAAATAACGTAGGTATGTAATTACCGCTATGTTTGCGTACATTCGTACATTCGTGTTTTCATACACACTAAAAAATATATACTTTTAATTTGTACCTCCATTGAAATAAAACAAACGCCTTAACTACTTTATGGTGCGCTTTCACGGGAGCAATAATTACTGGGCTACACGAATTGATCAATCTGGAGCAATTAGTGAAGCAAAATTTAGCAGCAGTTGCTTGGAGTTGCTCCTATAGCTTAATATTGTTTTTGCTAAACATTTAATGCATACTGCAGTTGCCGTATATTGCTTTGTATTTTCGTGACGTCATAGCTGATAAGTGTTGATGATAGGAATAGAGCAATTTTAGTTGTCCATGTAGGAGCAACTTTATCAATGAAAGCATCTATTGAAATCGATTTAGCCATTTTGGAGATTATTCAGAACAAACATCGGTTGAAGTTTTATGTTTGATTTCTATTTATCTTGGATATAAAATACAAAACAATTCAGCAAACAAAGGCCAAAGCCAAAGCTTAAAAAACTTTATACTACACTATTGTTTATGAAGAATGTAAGTGCAAATTGGAAACCGTATAACGCATATAAAAAGTTCGAAAGTTTGGCATAAAATTGGCAACCAAAACAAAGGATGCTTTATGACGAAACGAATAAAATAAATATTACCCCAGCGAATCATCTAAAACAGTCTGCATAAATGTTTACACAGATCTTAATAGCAGTATTGTTCTTAACTGGAAATTTTCACCCGGCCAAGTATAATCTGGTAATATTTCACAAGAACTAAAGCCCCGATGAAACAGGGCATTTTCCGGACATATCGTTTTGATTTATGGACTGTTTAAGTACCCTTTAAAACTATGGCCCAAGAAAGTCAATATTATCCCACAAGAAGAATGTGGCGATGTTGAACTAATACTGGATTTATAGGATAGATCGAAAATAATAATAATAGATATTTTTGTTTTGATACTGTCAAAAATTTCACAGAAGTGTATCTTTAACTCATAGTCAAAGTGAGTAAGTAGATCGAAATAGCTACACAAAGAACAATTTTGTGTTCCCGTTAAATTTGAAATAAATTACTAGGACATTATAAAAAATGTTCAATTTACTCCAAAAATGTTGTCTCAAAAGTGTGATAAAAAAATCGGGAATTACTAATTTTGATATTGATACAGTGACACCTTAGTATATTCAAAAGCTTTTCATAGGCTTTTTCATAGTCAGCACCATGGAATAGAATAGAGTCAGCTTCGACTTCAAAGACAAAACTGTAACATTACCCCGCTAAGAATGAACAGTAAAACTATGAAAATAAGCTTACATATTCACATAATGTAATTACGTACCACAAGATAAACAGTTAAAACGGCCATAAATAACAGGAAACGATTAACAAACCGATGGGCGGCGGGACGTAATATATTCAGTGGCTGCTCTCAATTTGTCTGACCCCGCAATATGGACTATATGCGAAGGGCTGCAAGATTGTGACTAACACAATACGTTTCCAATTTCAATTTATTATAACGACCTTCTAATATTATCATAGTCATTATCGCGACAGAGCCTAGTTAGATGACTAGTGAGGTTGTCCGCGATTCTACGAGCCACACATTCAATTAATTATCTCATAAATAATTGTTTGTTCGATGGTCATGGGTGTTAGTAATGTCTTATTTTTGTTGTCTATGCCAGTCGCGATGCAGAATCCGCGGTTCTAGTTCGGGGTATGAGTGTGTAATCGTTATTTAACTACTTGTCCCAAGCAATTATAGACTCAACTTTGACAATATTATAAACTTTTAAGTGTGGTGGATTCCTTCACACATTTGTCCTCAATGAAGCAAGTACAACGCATTTAATTTTGTAATACGCATTTCCTGAATTGAGGAAGCATCAACTGCATCAAGCTGAGAAAGGGTTAAAGACCATTTCTAAATCCTTAGCCTTTATTTACTTCACAATTTCCTGATACCGTATTATGTCATAGAAGAAGATTCTTCGAGTAAAACTGTGTGAACTCGTACCTGTAATAAACGTTGGCTTTTGCTAGTGGATTTAGTGTTTGTAGTTCTTCGAACGAAGCATTTCAGCGATAACATGATCGACGTGTAATGCAATAGTTTAGAAACTTGAAGTAAGTACTCCGAGAATAGGTTCGCCTATATTGAGATCTTTAAAAACTCTCAAAGTAAAACTCTCAAAGTGTAGAGATTATTCTTTGGTATTGTATTTCTAAAGTGTATTAAGTAAACTAAAGTATACCTGCATAATATAATGCGTTTTTGATTGTAATTAGGTAATAGGCATAGCCCATAGGTAAACGAGCATGAAAGTGTAATATAAATATACCTAGTAACAAGCACGCAGTACATAATACGAAATACGAGGTTATGATATTATAATATCAAAGCCTGTTAATTACAAACTTGGTAATTTTCCATAACATTTCACTCAATCTAAAATAAAGTCAAAGCTAAGTCAAACCTTAAGCTTCTGGTTTGTTAAAAACAGATTAGATATGACGTGAACGCTCGAAAATTTCATTTAGATCCTTAAAAAAATAAAGACACTTTAATGTGGGCCGTATTCGTGTCACTTTGCATAATCCCCACGGAGGTTTAATTTGAGGAACTCACTTTTGTATGTATTTAAGCTTCGTATGAGCGATTGCCGTATAAAACTTTCAAACAATGTACCTATTTCTAAGCAATTTGTTGTAAATTTTATCAATTTTATCAACCTATTTTGCTATTTACCTAAAATCGAAATTAACGCCATTTTAATCACTTTAACAACACAATTAGTAATTTCCATTGTGTAGTTGCTAACCGAAACTTTGTTCGGCATTTAATTAACGAAGTCGCAAATAAAGAATGCGGTGCCTGATTCACCTCGATTCGAATAAAATAGTGTAACAAGAGAATAGGGAGCATTCAGTGCGAGCACGATTGTTACAGTACTTTAATTGTTTCAGGCGGTCAACTGCGCAGGGTTATTTAGCCTACTATTTGTTTTAGGATTACCTAATAAATGATGTTTGTTGAATTTAGATTTTGTTCTCAAAGGTTTTGTGAAATCTGCCAATCCGCACTTGGTCAGCGGGATGGACTATGGCCTGTACCCCTCAAATTGTGAGTGGAGATCGGAGCCCAGCAGTGGGACAATTCCGCTCAAGGCCAGATGGCGTGCATGCATGCGAGACACAATAACATTTCTATTGTTTACCTATCGTTTTCTCGGCGCTGACGAGTAAATGTTGTAATGATGAATGATGTATTTAAATTTTACTTTGTTATAGTTTGTGAATGTAACCTATGTTTGTAAATATGAGGTGTTGTTATTTTTGTTTTTAAAGGCCTGTTCTTAACCTTTCAAGGAAGTTTTGTTCTTCGCAGTTCTTTTTAATGTTTCGCTTCTTCACAATTTTCCGAGGGCCAAATTGTGTCAACTAGGTAAAGTTTCTCCGGTGTCCTATCCCGCGTGTAGGTAATATCAGGACCGCTGGGAAAATGTGCGATATCAGTAACAAAACTGATATTAAATTGGGATCTGCTCCGTTGAACTTTGGGTATATCCGAGAAGACACGTGGGACAAACAAGCTTAAATGAACTCTGAACACTGTAATCTAATATCCCTAAACGAGCGATTATTATAATGTGAATCTTGGAAATGCAGAGGGTTTCAGAAAAGATAAAATAAATAGATGTACCCAGCTAAGTTACATTTTTAGAAAAATTACCAAAAAAAAACAGACTGTATTTATTTTGTGCGCATATATGAAGTGAAAATTTTCAACGTTTGGATACTTAAAAAATTAAATTTACTTGTATTTTAAAGTATCTTTTATGTTATGTATGTTATGAATGTGTGTGCTTTGATGCTTTATATGTATATCGACATGTCTCCTTTGTTAACTCATTCAAAAGTATCTTCTGACGACGCCGCTAAAGAAGTCATCTACTTAGTATTGTTAAAGTTAATTACATACATATGAACATTTGTAACACTTGTAGTTTTTATCATGGTTTATTGTTGACTACGTAATAATTATCAAGTAGTGACACTGTCAATGTTGTAATTATTTTAATTAAAGTTTGAATTGATGATTGATCAATTAGATCTTTATTTTCGACGGCCACAGTACAATGTTTCTAATATGGCGGAAATTTTAAAATAGTATATTTTTACGCGTCGATCATACTCGCTTTAGTTAAACACGGTGGAGTTTGGAGACTTCTCTGATGCTGATATTATTATCCTAGGCAGTAGCACTTACCACCCGAGGATATAACTAGATTTCCCATCAGATCAAAAAAAAAATTTTGAATATTATAATAACGAAGTCATAGCGCTCGTGTTTTTTGTTTGTTTTCAATAAAAAAAAATATCGCTATAAGTTCTACGATGATTGCTATGACTGCTAATGAAACGGCACTCGTTAGAAGTCGCTTGGGAAGTGTGCAAACTGCGAGGTACATGACTACGCTAACTTCTCGTTGAAATATAGCTTTGGGAGTATCTGAAATTCCCAAATCATTTGCTTGATCACCGTGATCTACGTTACAAACAGTGAATTTCGAGAAATCGATATTTAATCGAAAGAGTGAATCTTTTTGAATCAACTTCATAAAACGAAGAAATTTATATGTTCCGTATCGTTGTATTACTTCCAATCTTTTAGTACCTACCACAACTGGTGAGGTGACACTTTCTCGACAAAGATCATGTAAGTTAGTGTCTATTTTTTTCTATATAACTATGCAAAGATATATACTTCCGGATAAGGGCTTTGTACCTATATTCCGATGGTTGCTAGTACTGGCCAGTGCAATACTGGTGCAAACTTCGTTCGGCCTTTAAAAGTATCAAAATGATGAATGGAATGGCTGCCACAATCGTGTTCGCATATCGATGTCCCGAGTACCGTACCAATCGCCTGGAAAAGCGACGATTCTCGAATTTTCCGAATCTACTGCTCTGCCACAATGAGATGGACGCTTTTACCGGAATTAAAACGATGAACCGACGAGACCACATATTTTTCTGAAAAAGTGGCAAGATCTCCCCTATCAAAGTAATTTCGATTGGAGGTTGAGAAAATGTGATTGTAATTTTGTCCAAACGTTAAATTATTGGGGCAAAGCAGAAAATTTATTCTAAAGATACACTTGAGGCGACTACTTCTAAATAAAGGTATGTTATGTTTTCTTAGTATTCCTAAAAAAATTCTGAGTTTTGCGTAGTGAATCCTGTCAATATTCACAGTCTTGCTCAGGTTAACCTGAAATTGCGCCTCAATTTGTCTAGGCTTAATTGCTATCAAATTTTTTTCTTCTCCAATAATGCTGAATGGTCTCAAGAATTGTGATTTGATCTAGCTTTTGTAAGCTTCGCCAGTAACAGTTCGTCGTTGAACTTCGATTTGATCATGTAGAGAGATGTGCACAGCATAAATACTTGTCTTTATGGCACGCTCCATAACTTATAGATTCATCATTTATTCTTTTAATAGTTGTTTGTTATTACTGGCTACATTTAATTTTACTCTTTTTATATCTTCAATTTCAGCCCGTGAAGTACTTAGATCGACGAGAAGGTTATGTCGTTATTTCCAGGCCTTGTAGACAAGTGTCCGAAACGTTAGTAGAATAGAACACTAAATGTATGGGAATGACATACGTTTACGCGTAAGCGAATGTCATTCTCATACATTTACCGTTCTATTCTACTAACGTTTCGGACACTTGTCTAAGGGAGCAGAGAAAGTATAGAATGGTAATGTGACCAACAACAGCGCGCCGGTCAAATGAATTTCACTTGGTGCATATGAATGGCACTTATGTGTATGAATGTCACTTATAAGCGTTTTTTGTCCAATAGCGAGGTTGTAGCATTTGTGTGGCGAATACGTGAAGTTTTGTGATTGTGTGCAAAATGGCGCGCGAGGTTCCTATGCAAAATTGAGTAGGTACATGATAATTCTATACCTTCTCGCTATGGTGTAACTACAAGATCTTATTGGGGAATAAAATCATTGGTTTATGAAAAAATACAAACATGTACATATAATTTAATAATTTATTTCCATAATCATTACTACACTATTTTCCTAGTAAATATAGAATCTAAGTACATATATCAAATATTATTCACTTTTAAATGATTTATTTAAATTGTGTAGTTACTTTATTAAATTTTTAATTCATTAGTGCAATACTACAATATACCTATTAATTAAAGTTCAAACGTTTAAACATTATTCAAATTTAATTGTATGCGTAATAAATTATTATTTATCTATACATAAACTTATGTTGCCTAAAATAGAAGTACTTAATACTTTTGTTATTTATAAATATTATTACTATAGATAAGATTATTTATTTTTATCAAGAAGTATGTGTGAACACCCTACAAGTCTTGTTATAAAGTAAAATAATTTATTTATCGATATTATAAACATTTACATGCATCACCTAAGCATAGTTTTACAATTGAAATAGCTATCTACGATATGTTGATCAATAAATAAATAGATAATATAATATAGAAGTATACTGAGACTTACGTTATAGTTGATGTGAATAACAATTTGGGTAAGTACAACTATCTGCCAGGCGAATCGATAGGCGCATGTTTATGCACGTAGTTATACTCAAAACTATGCACCTTTCGATTCGCCTGGCAGATAGTTGTGCTTACCCAAATCGCCTGTAAATTTTTATCCATAATT
>DWKA01001173.1:0-13127 GCA_018249155.1 Panoquina ocola ocola | reverse complement strand
TAGAGGTCCCGGGTTCGATTCCCGGCCGGGGCAGATATTTATGTGACAGATAAATATTTGTTCTCGGGTCATGGGTAGGTATTAGTGATGTGTTATTTGAGTGTCGTCCCTGCCACTCGCGACACAGGGAAATCCTACTGCGGGGTTATGAGTGTGTAAGCGTTTATTTCATTTATTTATTTATTAAGTTCAGGACCAATATCGAGTTATAGTTCATAATAATGAACTAATTTCACCCCTAACGTGTGCACAGCCAGTAAAAAAAGCATACGAAAATCCTGTTCACAAAATAAAGCAGTCATCACAGGTTTAGATCGAATATTTAAAAACACGATAACATCGAACCTCTTTCAAATTGAGCCGTCACCTGCGGGGGTAACGCAAAGATTTATTGTGGATTCTCGGGACCACAAATCAAGCGCCGTCCGAATTTGTGAAAATTGCACGCCGTCCGTGCAGTTTTTGCGGCGGGGACGTTATCTCATGGAAATTCGTGCGCCAACCGCAATAATTGCCAATTCCTGTCGCATGAAGCGACATAATTGCGTTAGCTAATTCAGATTCAAACGAGAAATGTACAGCATTTTTGGACATTGCCTGTCCTATGTTCGCGTAATCCAACGTGCATATTGCGCTCATCACTCATTAATGACTTTAATATTTTTATACGATGTTTAAACTGTAGGTCTTAATTAATTGATATAATATTGAACTTTCTATAGTTCGGCCAAGATGGACATACGACCAGTTACACCTATACATATTGGTCACTTATGGTTAACTTGATAATCCTTAGAAGACGAAAAGATGGGATTGCGAAGTGAATAACCTATTAGCTCTTATAGAACTGTTAAGCTTAACTCGACAAATGATAAGAAATAAGGAAAATTAAGAAATATATTTTGTTCAATGACCGTTACTGGTCTCCTTTTAATTTTTTTACGCATTTTAGACATTCGAAAAAATAGTGCTTCTATTATCTGGCCCGTGCCTAGTGATGAAAGGCTTTGAAATGGAAATTGATTCATTATACATTTTCAAAAAAGTAAGAATTTCCATGAAAAACAAATTAAAACTTCTGAAGGTAAAATATACGACATTGATAAAAGAATTATAAGGTAGGTATATGGAACACTTTCAAAGAGCGACTCCTTTATCAAGTAATTGAATGCTAACGAACCGGGTTTCACCTCTCCATTTACACTACAAGAGGCCGGGGCTAAGTCTCAATTACTGAAATGAGAAAAACTAGCAAAGAAAAAATGTCCCTGCAAGCTCATGGAGCATTTTAGAAATTGCAGATAGAAATGTTGAAAGCGATGAAAAGATATGCAAATGAAATGAAAAACATCTCACTGCAATGCTCTCTAGCAATTTGTAATCCGACACAGTGGCTTGCGGATTTTATAACTGAAACTTCTTTTCTTAATTCAAATCGACTTTCCAGATGATTTGACTGCGAGATACTGGAGATGAAGATACGATATGAAGCGACTTCTGCTCAAGTTGTTGTTCAACTTGAATTTTATTACTTGACTAGAACTAGATTAATTACAATATATTTTACGTGCCTTTCTATTTGTTTATACATTAAATTATATCTTTACACATTTTACTAGAAATTAAAGCAATTTTGTATTGTACACAAAATTTAATATAAGCGATATTATGCTTAGATATTTCGTAGTTCAAAACTTTTTAAATACATTAGTAGTCCTTACATCTATTATATTGTTAAAACTCAGGAGGCCTTCGTAATGTTTTACTTGTTCTGAAATTGCGGATAAGTTTTTGACGAGGGATAAAACGATAAATAATCATGGCCTACGAAGCCTACAAATGCTTCAAAAATTATTTCTCGCGTGGGGTGTACGTCTGTGAAGAAATCTGTCTAGTTGAAATTTCAACATTTGAATCTTTTAGTTTGAGTTCTTTTAGTTTTTTCACATTTGATGTTTCATTTAGTTTAAACAATTTATCACCCACTTATTGACACATTTTGAAGTAAGTAGGTATCTAATCATCGCTATCGCATACACTCATACAGTATCTGTTCCGTTTTATAGATAAAAAAAACAATACTGCCAGCAGCCCAATAATATTATTTTATGGAATAAACATAGCAAACTACCTGGCAGTGTAGCCGAAAACTAATAGTTTTAGTTTAACATCATCAGCATCATCAGTTATACGAAACCATAAAAATGAGGTTATCGCACTGGCTGACACATTGACATATTTAAATGACAACGCGATATTTGATTGACCTCAAAATCCAACTTACTTGACCTTCTTGACATGCTTCGGTTCACTGGCGGTTTATTAATTAGAGCCTCTTATTTCCGCTTAATATGGCACTTTGGAGAGCTCTGCGGCTAACAGATCTGGTTCATCGAGACAATTTGTTGTTGTTTTAGTTGCAAGCCTCTTATTTAGGTTAAACAAACAAACTTTTATAAAGTAAGAATTCAATCCACCTTAAGGTCTTTTACAGCCGAAATGAATAATCGATCTAATCCAAAATCTTTACATTGAAGATCGTAAATGTCAAACTTTTGTACAGATTTGGATGTCAATAGCGATCTTCAATTTAAAGGTTTAAGATTAGATCGATTATTAATTTCGCGCATTAGACCTCTTTTACATCGGTATACAACTACAAAAATACGACAGCAAAATTAATGGTTGCGGCGCTGGGGTTTGCAACACAAGTAAATATAAATAAGTAGAAAAACCAACAAACGTCATGTTCTGATGGTTAAAAAATACTATACGACACTTATTTCAAATTAAAATTTTGCAATCAATTTAGGAAGGAAATGGTTCAAATAAAATGCCCAAAAAAGTTAAAGTTTTTTTTAGAATAGGTATGTGCGAGCGACAGAGTACTTTAATAATTTAATCAAAAACATTATGCACACTCTGTTCTACATCCGGTTCGACACCGTTTAAATTGCGGCGAGATTAATTAGAAACAGCGGACTAATGTGAATCTACGTACAGCACGGATATCCAATTTCCTCTTTAAACAATTACCTACAGTGGAAACGTGTCAACTTACATTTGCGCTTCTCTGAAGTACGCGCCTGACTGATCCTATTTGTGGAGGATTACCGCAAGTGGTGCTTTTATCCAACGATTCTCGAACATACGTATTATTGCTGATGAAAACCGAATAGATGCGTCCATAGCCCGACTTCTGTTACGGTCTATCGAGTCAGCAACTGCTGACAAATTTTCTTGAGCCCTTCCGTAGTCGAAATTATAGGTCCATCTGGTATTGTTAAAAAGAAGTCCTTACGCCTTTGGACGGCAAAATTATTTTTGACACATTTGATAGATTGGGGCTAAAACTTTCACCAGAGAGAGAAGGATTGTGAAACATGCAGGCTTCCTTAATTGGAGGAGAAATGCGTGATTTTCAGTTAAGCTCTAATGAGTTAAGGTCAGTACTAATCGACTATAGTCCGCTACATGGACCTACTGGACTCGGACAGGAGAATGGAGTTATTCCACAACTGCGGATAAGTTGAACAATCGCAACGTGAGTTCATAGCGTTAGCTATTGCCACAATGAGAGGGTAAACAGTGCACTGGATACGCAGCGAAGTATTAACGAAGCCGCTTCTAATTGAGGAAGTTTAGTAATTATGAACGATCGAATGGAATGGACTGATTTCCATGGGAACAGGATTGTTCGTTTGAGTTATTTGTACCAGAATGTAGCCTAACTTATTATAGGAGGTTAGAGGGAATGAGGGTTCAGGACATAGTAGGACCACAATTGGTAGATATTTCAGTGTTCAAGCGAGGGACTCCGGGTTGGATTTCTGTCTGACGAAGACATTGTATGGTATGTTTTTGTAAATAACATCGTAAAGTAGTTCTATTTCGTGTGATATATAAATGTCAAAACACGTGCTTGTATCTTTTAAAATAAACAAGAAATTTATAAAAAAAACATTGCAATTAAAATAAAAGATTTAAAAAATACACAGAAAACCCCTAGATAAAAACATTAATTTGATTTCTTATACAGATAAATAAATAAAACGTATCAGCCACAAGCGTGTTTCTATGAAGTCTGACAATGAAACTAGATATTGACCTAGTTCATTGTTCCGAGATAATCACTACGACCTTGGTTGAACTGTTTAGTTAGTTCATTTATAATGCATCGGTCGGTATGTCCCTAATTCGCTCGGATCTAGTCTAATTCAGAAAGCGCTATTTGCTATACACATTAACACAGTGCATATTTAATGTAACCGCCTTTGAAATAAACTGTAAATTGTTCTTGTTTAACATGTATTATAATTATATGGGATGAGGTATCATGTAATCATTCGATTTGGCATTAATAACGATTCATTGAAGACGCGTCTGATGTTCACGCGTTTGAGATAATTTGTGTTTAATATTTCATATCAAGTTACGGATTAATATTTTTACGAGGTCATTCTTATTTTTTACTGGCCATGATGCATCTTACTTCAAACAAAGTACAACAGGTACCTAGAACACCTTGAAAGAGCAATGATATGCATAATTTTTATGAAACTCGTGGCTAGCAGCTAATAAGTTATCGCCAGTCATAACGAGTTAATCTATCCTGTTATTATATTTCCCAGGAGCTAATCCTGTATTTTGAAGGCTTGGATAATACCCGAGTAAATGTTTAGCAGATTTATCTTCTCATTGCACGCCTCTGAGCCCGAATTCATTACTAAACCGATTAACAGCTGACGCGGTGTCTCCTGCTTAACTCATCCGTTCCTACTGAACGCTCCTGAATGACTTTCATATCTATTAACTCCTTTAAGTTTTATCTCTTTTCCGCTTCCAGATCGCTATACAAATCTTCAAAGTCTTCACAATCTTAATACTGCCCAGGATATTTCCCGATTTTGTTTCACGGCGTTTTTCATTACATACACATGCCAATTTTATACAATTAGTTAAGTACGAATTTAAGGCTCCTTGATTATAGAAATATCTAGCAAATTCTTCTATGCTTCTGAAGTTACAACTATTCGTAGTAATCCATCGCTCGATTTAATCAATACAGTCTTATCATTCACTCAAAGCACATCGATACATTTTCAAAAATCTTCTCTGAAATAGTTTGGAGGTGTTCCAAATCTCTTATTTTTCAATATCTTTGTCAATAATAGTAACACTCTAACAAGTCACCCAGTCACCATACTGTTTTGTATTCAAAAATACAATAATCCGATAAATTTTCAAAAGTGTTTTATTGGCAAAGAAATTGTAGATTCAAGTGCAATATTTGTAAATGGATCCCGCCTCAATCCCCCGGGGTTGTTTACACAAGTCGCGATCCATTCTGGTATGTGCCAACCGCAGCCTCAATTCAGATATGGCTGTATTTACACAATAAAGTGTGCTTTAGCGTTTATATTGAAACTTAATTTTCTATGTAGTACTTCGACAGGAAGTCAATCTTCTCGTACAACATAAGATAAAAAGTTACCTACATGTGTGATTTTCAGGCTTTTTTTCTCTACTTTTGATGTTGGACATAAGAAAAGAAATCGATGATTTTTGTTTAATTTTTAATCGGTTCACATAACGTGCTAAAAGATGTTTAAGGTACAACTTCAAAAAATGACGAACTTTCACAATTACACCCGACGTTGCTTATCGATTACACTATTACTTTGACACGACATCACACTTCAAGTAGATAGTTATAGTAGACAAGAGCCGCCATTAGGCCCACACTCCACCAAAGCGGAGACGAGACGAACGGAGAGATGTTTTTAAAGAACCAATAAAATTTCGATTTTCACACATCTCGTCTCCGCTAAGCTGCGGTGGAGATCGCTAAGCGGAGACGAGATGTGTGAAAAACGAAATTTTATTGATTGTTTAAAAACATCTCTCCGCTTGTCTCGTCTCCGCTTTGGTGGAGTGTGGGCCTAATGTTAGCAAATGAGCGCATCAACCTCCGTCAACGGGGTCACAGGATGGCGAGCTCTCGATGATCCAACGAGGGGGAAGTTTCAATACCGTCACGTTTTTGAGAACCAATTACGCGTTGTTTGAAGCTAGTGTCTAATAAAATGTCGAGTCAGGTGGATGCTTCGTCAAGTGCATTTCTGCAACAATTGCTTCAAGATCGGTGATGAAGTGGGCTGTTAATTACTTTGTCATTAAAACGTTAATGGTTTGTACCTTTATTAATTCTGGATCTGTTATTTATCTAAAAACTGTTAACACTTAAGTATTTTTAATATTTGGAATACAATTCTGCGGTGTCTTAGTTATGCTTTAAGTTGGTCATACAAATATGTCTCAAACATGAATTAGTAATATCAATGGCCAATATCAGCAAATGATTGCCGCCTTAAAGTAAGTTATGAATATTTTAAATTTATTGAAATATTTATAAAGAAATCTTACTATTCTAAAATAAACCGCTTGAAAGATCCACTCTCCAATCTGCTATTCGCTTTCTGGGTTGGTCTGATTCGATATTCCTGAACGAAAACTAATATTGGCTGTGTGCATCTTGAATATTTGAATATTAATTCAGCGTCTATAAAAATGGTTATTCAATTTATTCAAAGCTGTAAATGTGGATGAATTAATGTTCATAGGAAAGAAAAGAAGGGTATGCGATTGTGTTACTTTTGTAGCACTGCTTTAAATCAAATCAAATATGTTGTCACGTGTATTAGCAAAACAAGTGTTTCGTAATCAAATATCCTTAGATGTACTCCTATTTATTACAACGATTCGACTACATTCCTTTGTAAAATTGTCCCAGAAATTATAAGCTAATATCTGGCTGCCCTAGCAACATGACAGGTCATCATTGTCCGTTATTCCCGAGTATTGCACCATCTGCTATTCCACCTGCTATAACCACCTCATCAGCTGTCATCTGCCATTCTGACTCGTGAGTTGAGCACTTCACTCACAATTTTTTCTCTTTTTATATCCTCCCAGGTAGCTTAAACGTTTAATTAATACGCGCTAACGTTAAATTTGTTAAATCTTCATTATTATATTTTACAGCCTTTTCTATCGTCACCCTATTTTGTCTTTAACTTAAAAGGAAGTTCAAATAATATTCAACACAAAGACACTGGAAATAATTTCTAAGACTTTAGAAATTATTAATACTCTTTGATGATATCTAAAAAAGCAAAAGGTAAATTTAATAAAAACCGTCAAATCATCTCGTTCTTTGAAAATAACGTTTGAAAGATATCTCAAGAGATCTCGGAAACGTTCCCGCTACGTGGTACAGTCTCGAGTACTGTCGATTATAAATAAATGTATATACCGAGCAGTATTTATGTACACTGAGATATTTGTGTTGAAAGCAGGTTATTAAAGCTTCATACTTTTATCCTCTCCGACCTACAGAATCACGGAACGTAAAAATTCGTATCTCCTAATCCTTTCCATCCAATATTTCCCCAGATCAGACGCACGGACGCAATTGCTGTAATAACAATAAAATATTATGAGGAGATTTTTTGCATTCTTTGCAATATCTGGGAAGCGGGTACGAAAAAAATGATTTAAGAGGCGCGGAACGTCGGCGAGCGTGAGACGAGCTATCGGGAGTACGAGATGTGAGTTCCATCCTGTAATCGAAGTTTGATCTTCCGAAGATCATTCAGAAGATGAATATCTACTTAAGCTAGCATTTAAACTCTGCGTGGTGTTACGTACTTCTTTGATATCGTCTTGAAGTTATATAATTCAGTTATTAAGATTTGTATTTTTTAACTCAGCTATAATTGAAGTGTCGTGTTTTTGTGGTGATATGAGAACTTATAAACTTTAGTTTTTCCATTTAATCGCCCAATAATCGACAATGGCACTTTCCCCCGCGCTTGAGAACAAAAAACATTAGACTACTAATTCATAAAAGCTTTAATCAAGATAATCTTTAAGTTTACTACCTGGAGTAGACCTAGATTTCAATTTTCTTATTAATTTCATACTGCCTCCGAAGCTCTGATCCAATAATTTCAGTAACAGCATTAAGCTTCATCCTATTTTCTAAAAAGTTCAAAGTGATAAACGACGATCAGCCTCGACTCAGGACAGCTGCTGTAGTAATCTCTAAGATAAATTGGGTTTATCAATGGCCCAAGAGACTCACTATCAAAACTCTCACGAACGCTTCTTTTAGACGTTGTAATACGTACAATATCCCTTGGCCAAAAGGTGCATTGTCATCGAAATTTAGCTCAAATTGTTTCGCTCTCAAATGAGATAAAAAGGACCTAATCTAATCTTTGTTCAGACCTTTTCTCCTTATTATTGTCATTGTACAAGATTTCATTCTAAGTTTTACAAGTAAGATTGCTTAAAAACGAATGCTCTTGGAATATAAACAAGAACTTAATTTACAACAACTGAAGGTACAATACAAAAAGCGTTCTCGATGCTTTACCAGTGACGAGTGCAATGAACAAAGTTTCATACATCACGACCAATTGTTAAAATCTAGTTTACAATTATTCTGCCGTCATCCATAAAAATCAGGCAATTGGAAGGCGACAATCTTGCATATCGGTCATTAATATTTGTGACTAGCAATGATTAGTCTTTGTTCCAAAAAAATATTATCAACCCAGTAACAAGGATCACTTGGTACCCGTTCGAAAAACACTAAATTTAAACGCAATTCCATACGCCGTATAGCCGATTTTAGTCTACGATAGCTTCGAGAGCTACAAGGATTTTGAGTCACTATTGAGGCTCAAGCATTAATGATTCGTATGTTACACGCAGCAAAGGCTATTTTAAAACGCATCCATGCCTACTCGTGGTCGGATTTGTCACGGCTTAGAACTGCCTTCAGCTTTGTTTTATAGAGGTCTCTTGTCGAATCTGTGAACACTATATTACGTTCGGATCTTTCGGGTTCTATCATGGTGCAAAAACAAGAATGAAGATAGCTAATCAATAGTTATCAAACGATGACTGAAATCGACAAAAATCGTGTAGAATTTATTACTATTGTTTGAGAAGTAAGGATTAGGTTCCCAAAAATGTGGTTTTTGTGTTCCCAAAACTGTAATTGGTTCTAAATCACTTTATATCCCATAGATTGTTTTATTGAATTTCTCTTCATTTTCTCAACAATGAAGCCTAATAGACGTGAGTTAACTTCTGAACGCTAAATTTATTTCAACCTGACAGCCTACAGACCTAATCTTACTAAGATATTAAAGTTCTGACAACTGATTAGTTCAATATTCACGGGGAAGCTCTTCAAAGAATTTCAATATCCCAAGTCGATGTCCATTCGGATTTGATCAAAGTTGGCCCTTTACTGGCCGCCAACCTTTTATACCTGACAGTTTAAAACAATTTAAAACTCGAACTTGCTCCGGTTGAAAGATCGTATCGTGCGGCTATCAACGGTTCAGTTCCAGTGGAAAACATTGTAAATCAACGTTGGTGCGCAGATACGGTAACTTTGTGTATAAATCTTTTGAAATTTTTGGCCCAGCGCTAAGCTGTTCCGATGACGTTCGCAGGCAATGTTTAACGCGGACTTGTTCTACCGATGACAGTAAACTAGGAGCACTACTAGGAGCTATTGATGAAAAATATCAAAAAATGTTGAATGCTTTTTGCTGAGTAGTTCTTAGTTATTGAGATAACTAATACACAACACGAAAGAATAGAATGAAGAAATTTAAATAACACGTATGAGCTGTATCTATTCATTACCTAGTTTAAAATATTGTTACATTTTAGTTTTATAGATGGCGCCACAGTCGCCACTGCAAAATCATCTAATAGCAATTTAATAGCTAACACTTTCTAATCGCTTACCGCTTATACTACAACGTAGTTACACTCTGATGATTAATCAAATACGGTTTGTTTTTCACCGCTAACAATGGTACTTTTGTCTTGAATTTCAAAAGTTTGATCAACAGTAACTCAATGAACTTTTCTCTTGAAGGTTTATTAAGTTTTCAAGCATATTTTATCGTTGAACTAAATAAGAACATTTTGTAACATTGTTGGTTGGTCATAATCTTGAAGATACTCGGGAGTTACTTGGCTATATCCTATTAAGGAGGGACGAGTTTTGGGAAGTTTTTTGGGAATAGCTTATAAAGAAGCTGACAAAAGTGTTGATGCTGCGAAGTCATTGCAGAAATAGGCTTTTTTAATGCAACAAACGAATTTACTACTCAAGAGACCTAAACCTACCAACATGACTAGGTCATCAATAACGAAGAGGAAAACAAAAAAAAGAAAATAGGAAGCTTACGTTTTCATGCCGAAGTTATTATAGTTTTATTTCATATTTACTTTTATGATATTATTTTTAAGAAAAACCTAAATAAAAACGTGAGTGATATCCTAAAGGTTCGTACTTTTATCGAACTGATATCTAAAAACCAACATTACAACATGAAACCAACAAAATTGAATTATGCGAACGTCCACCGCAGAATAATTCTGTAATGCGATACTGTTTGCTCACAACAATAATTTAAATGTTGTGTTACACATTATCAAAAGTGTCACTTTTATAATTAACCGATTAACATTTTGATTGGGACGGTATTGGCGAATAAATTGCTTTTTGGTGTGAAACAAAAACACCAATACCGCTGATAATAATTGGAATTAACGAGTATTCGTTATTGTTAGCTTGTGATCCTCGTGCGCTTCGGGTGTAGTGGCGCAGTCCGTGAGGAGATTATATATTGTTGCTTTTCTTTTCAGCTCTCTGCGGAAGAAAATTTTTTTGTAACTCAAATCTATTATAATTTTTTTTACAACCCATAATCGTCCCACAGCTGGGCTCGGGTCTCCTCTTACGATGTGAGGTCATAGTCCTCATAGTCCACCACGCTGGCCAAGTGCGGATTGGCTTCACACACCTTTGAGAACGCTATGGAGAACTCTCAGTTGTGCAGGTTTCCTCACGATGTTTTCCTTCACCGAAGCAAGTGATAATTAACTAATATAACGCACATAACTTTATAGAAAATTAGTGGTGCGTGCAGGATTTGAACGCACGACCTCTGTGCTCACGAACTGAAGTCCATACAAATATTATAAAGCTGAACAGTTTGTTTCATTGAACGCGCTAATCTCAAAAACTACTGGTCCGATTTGAAAAATTCTTTCAGTGTTAGATAGTCTATTTATCGAGGAAGGCTATAGGCTATATAACATCACGCTAAGATGAATAGGAGAAGTTTTCCCGAAACGAAGCGAGGGCGGGCTACTAGTGTTTTTCTATGCCTCACTTCTGAGCCATGAAAAGTAAGAACATCATAACAAAATACCTAACCAAATACCTAAGCCAAAACAAATCGAATACTAAAAAAACCCCCAACCAGTAACCAGGTAAACTTATCCTAGTTCAACGTCAAAATCCTCAACTATCTATCCTAACTCGGTCGTGAACTAACTGAAATACTGTTATATTACGACCTCTCGCTATGCCCCAAATGCTAATGCCACAGAATGTGGAATACATTCCTCTAAACGAGCGACGACCGCGCGTGTAACGTCACTGTGACGTCATAGCACGTGCTTAATACCATTGTTCACATATTCACATAGAATTGGTCTATTCTGCGTGTGAATATTTTATATATTGTTTTAATACATCTCACTCGTATTCAAATTGAACGTACAGACAAATACAGTTGAAATTCGAAATAGGTTTATCATTGTCGTTATGTTAGGTATACTAGCTTCCCGCCCTCGCTTCGCTTCGGGAAAAATGTTGGTAGCTATAAAGTTTTTTTTTTAATTTTACATAGTTACTCAGATTATACTTTAAAAACCTTGTATAGAATAATTTTGTAATAAAATCTGCGGGGATCATTCACACTTAGCAGTGATTTTTGAGTGAATTATTAATTATCTTAATTTTTAGTTGCGACAACACTAAACTAATCTGAAGTACATATGTAATCCCAAAGCGTAATTCTTTTGTCTCATTTTTTATGGTAAAAAAGAATAAATTAACAGTTTAAAAAATTAAAACGCTTTCAGTTTGCAATTAATGCACTGTTCATCATTGCAGTGTTTCATCGTCTGGACCCAAATGACCCATAAATGAAGTGTCAGATAAAGATCCTTAATCAAATTCCAATTAAACAGGATGAGAGGAAATAGTTATATTAAGAAACAAACAAACATATTAACAAGCTGACAAAAGTTTTACGTTAAATAAAAAATAAGTATAAAGAGCTCCATACACGGTACGATCGATCCTAACGACGAATCGATGGTATAATTATATCAAGATCGTTAATTCATGTATGAGCGAAATTTTTGACGCGATAAATCGTCATGAATTTCATCAGATCGCCCTTACAGACGAATCGTACCGTGTATGGGGCTCTTAAAACAGAAAATTCTATAAACGTTTTGTTCCGATGCGAACCGAACATATTTCAACAACCCCTGGTTAAACAAAGCGAGTACTAATGAGGCATCAACTCGTATAGTGAAATAAGAGTACAACATAATGTTGACCCTCGAGGCTTGCAAAGCCTCCACAGGGCCTCCACAGGCCTCCACAGGCCTCCGGTAATTAGAGGTCTTCCGGCCCTCTCGGGTCGAGAGGAATTTTGCGTTTTGTTTTACCTACCGCGTTAATTAGAGGCAATGATTGGAGGATTTGCGTAATGAGGTGCAAGGGTGCCGTCTACTTGTGGGATTGTGGGATCGTGGGATTGTGGGGTTGTAATTAATATAGTTTCTCTCAACTTAGTAATCCATCAATAGTAGAGGAAATGGCAAGTGTTTGTTTATCATTATTTCACAGCTCGAAGCAACGTTGTTATGATTTTTTGTGTAGTGTCTAACTTGGCTGGAGAGTGATATAGGGTGTTTTGAAGTAAAACTTCTTTAGGTACACAAATAACGCATAGGATATTTTTATCTCGATAATCCTGGTAAATTATTTTTTATTACATTTAAACGTTCAAAAAAGGAACTTAGGTGGCGTTGGCGTCGCAAAAGAAGAACGATTTCGTTACAATGTCAAAAAAAGTAAATTAAATCTTTACACTGTGTTACACTCGAAATTCGACGTAGACGGAAGCGAGTAAGAAACAATAATAAGTAATTGAAATATTAATAAT
>DWKA01001172.1:0-13128 GCA_018249155.1 Panoquina ocola ocola | reverse complement strand
GCTCGCAGATCATGCGCACCTGTGGGCAAGTTGACATCGTTACGTCACAATTTAGATACAACATCATACATAGTAGTTTGACGAGTAAAATTAATCCTTTAGCATGGTCGGTCGCTCCGTCAGCGAAGCACTGAACGTATCCATACAATACCATAGATCGTCGGTCGACCGACGAGCCGAACCGACGGCTCAACCGACTGCATGCGCGTATAGGTTAGGCCAAGGAACATGGCTAGCCGAAAAAAAGAGACAGATAGATGCGCAGAAGTCGTTTTTAGGTATCTAGAGATCATGATTGGCTCGGTACCTAAAAAATGAACTTCTGCGCATCTATCTGTCTCTTTTCCGCCTGACCAAGCTCCTTGGCCTAACCTATACCAAATGACGCGGTGATGGTCAGCGCTGGCCGTCGGTCTAGCACTGTTTCCAGCTTTAAGTTAACGGCTGATGCGAGATTAATTATAGTGTCGCAATAAATTTTTCAATTATAGACACTCGTGTTTCATACAGAGACATTCAATGTGTACACTAAGTGTACCGTTGTATAGTTTTGTAGTCTAAACAGGCCCTTTAACTGGCAGGATTTCAACCAAATACAGTGGCAATGGTTGTTTTTAGAGGAACTCGAGCGTGGTGAATGCGAGCGGCGGGCGAACGGGTTTAGTTACCGGTGTCCCGTTACGGCGGCCTGGGGTGTCGGGTGTGTCGCCATAAATTGGACTATTGGATGATGTACTAAATCATATTTTTAGTGAAGCGCGGACAACACTGTTTGTAACACAAGATTTTATTAAAACTTAGATTGAAATACTTTTATGAATGATACGAATCAAATTTAGTGCGAAGATCGTTTACTTTTTCGCAACGGAGTATAATATGTAAAAAAAAAAGATTCTTTTACCATTTCGGAAAAGCGCTTTGACATCGAATCGAATAAATGATGAGAAACCTCATTTATTTTGATTGCTTGAACGGCTGACTAAAAAGCGGATAGGCCACCAGATGTTAAGCGGTCACCGTCGCACGAGGGGAGTCACTAGAGCTTGGCCGACCTTAAAGGAGACCGCCCCCATTAACCGATTCAGTTCCCGCGACGCGTATGTGCGTTTTCAAAGGTTTTAAAGTATGCCCAGGACGTTTATATGCGTTTACTCGTTATTAGCACACTATATGCCAATTTTTAGGGGTGCTGGGCATAATAGGCTAGCAGTGAACCCATTTATCAGCAGGTAGCAGTTTTCGTCTTTCAATCCGCACTTGGCCACCGTGGACTACGGCCTGTACCTCTTACATTGAGAGGAGACTCGAGCCCAGCAGCAGTGGGACAACTATAGGTTGTAATGATGGTGTCATCACTAACAGCCATGACCCAAGAATGAACATTTATCAATCATAAATGATGGACAGATACGGGTTGCAGCGTACGCGTGAATCACCTGTTAGAAGTGTCTGTACCCCTCAAATTGCGAAAGGAGACCCGAGCCCAGCAGTGGGACAGATACGGGTTGTAATTGTAATGACGAACACATTCATCACCTGTTTGAACGTGAACAGCGCCCGATGGTGCACGTTCTGCGAGTAGTGCCGCCGCGAGCGGTGCGGCGGGGACGCGTCGCCCTCGCTGCCGCTCGACGACGAGCACGACGCCGCGGCGCCGCTCGCGAACCGGATCTGCCGCCGCCGCTGCAGCCGCTTGATCTCGTCGCAGATCTCCTGCGCCATGCGCTCTGGAATACAACACGCGACACGTAATTATAGTGTACAAATAACACTGAAAGGACACTTTCCTGTATTTCGACTGTCCCTACATATAATATCGAAATTGAAAACTCACTACTTTTTCGGAGACCATTTTGAAGCTGATTTTGTGCATAAAATTTACATTTATGGAGCAAGAGTTATTTTTAAATGTCAATTCTATGGAGTTAGCTCCATAAATGTAAATTTTATGCACAAAATCAGCTTCAAAATGCTCTCCGAAAAATTAGTGTTTTCAATTTCAATATTATACGTAGGGACAGTCGATTTTTTTTGGAGGCACTAATATGACGATCCTACTTATAAATGCGATAGTTTGTTTGTTTGTTACTATTTCATGCAAAAACTGCCGAATCGATTTTCATGGAATTTGGCACACACATCGAGGTTAACTTGGATTAACACATAGGATAGTTTTGTCCCTCCTGCGGGATCGGTCAAATTCTAAGCCGCGAGCGGAAACTAGTATAGAATACAAAAACATTTTTTAGAATTACTGTCTGTCAGTTCTCTTATATCTTGAAAACCCGAGAACGGATTTCGATGCAATTTCTTAAACTTATTACCCCGGGTCGAGTTATAGGCAACTTTTTGTAATGTGTAAACCCGCCTGTTCATTTTGGCCTGCATATACTAAGAAGTGAGACAAGGTGACCAGCGTGAATAGTCATTGGTGCGGGACGTAGCAAGAGTCTGAAAGAGACATTAGATGCGCAGAAGTCGTTTTGCTCTGCTTTTTGTACTTCGTATCTGTCTCTCAGACTGTTGCCACGATCCGTGGCGGTAACTATAATAAGCCTCATCGTAAGCAAACCACCGCTAATTTGTATAGCGCTAGCCGAGATTTGCCCAGTGTGTAGACTGACTACAAATTTGTCTCCACTCGCTCTGGCCTAGGCTCGGTCAGCATGTAGGCAAAGTTTAATCCTCACGTGTATTACTAGCAACTGAGCTAGGCTAAATATTTTTAAAGCAATATTACCCCGGGAGCTTTAAATGTATTCGTATTTAGTACAAACGGCGCCCCGCAACAACATTTCAAAGTAAACGATAGTGGAATATAGAAGAAACAAAGAACCAATAAGACACCTGGACATTTGCCAGTGCGGCGTACGCCTGTCGCCTGTCCAGGTGTAACGCTACACTTCCTCGTTTGTGCTCAACACTGCGCCATTTAAGTAATGCGGCATGCCGTCATGTCGTCTCTGGTTCCTTTAACTTCAAACGCGATTTGCAACTAACGTCGTTTCGAACGAACTATCGTCGTAGTCCGACGTTTCTGATAATTTGAGATTTTCTTATTGCGTTACATACTTCTATATATCGAGCTTTATAAGCCAACACAATGATTTAAAAAATATCATTTAAAACAGCCCAGATATAAACTTGGAATATCTATTGGTAGATTTGATTTTTAAACACAGAAAAAGTCAGGAAAAATCTTTGAAGTGGCCTTCTGTAAAATTACTGATTTACAGAACCGTCTTTGTTTTACGACTACGACGATTTAGTCGACTCATTAATGATGTTAATGCTAAAATAGACTTTCTTTCATCTTTTACACAATGGATATAAATTTTGAAATATTTTAAATAATTACAAAATTGCATGTTGAAATTAGTCATTACCTAATGATTTAGAGATTATTGAATTAGGTGTAATCAACTGTATTGGTGATCTTTGCTTTGCTATGTTATAAAGTTCTCTTTTTAAGATTTTGGTACTTTTTCATGTATTTCTGCTAACAGAGGAATCATTCCGTGGTAGTTAGTCACCAAAGGAATCACCCATTCAGTGTCGGCCAGAAACGAAGCAGGGATGTCGTGCTATTTCTGGGATTACGACATTGCTACGAAATCTCGTAAAAAATATTTAACGATAGATTTCAGAATGTACCCTCTTAGTTAAATTAGTAAAAAATACTGTTAGTGGCTCAATAGAGAATTCTAGAAATGTTGTTGCATTTTAGAAATTACGAGAATTTTATGTATGACATACATACATACTTACAGCAGAAATATTTACTGAACCTTAACATCCAACCACTGACTATTTGGCTAACTGGAGCAAATCATATGCATGCACAAATAATGTGCAACTCATCATTTATATGGCATCATTTATTGGGTATGTTTGAATATTTTCTTGAGGTTAGCAATATTTTTGTTCATATAAAAATTTGCAAATATAATTATTATGATACAGCCAATCTGACAATATGAGCATGGCTCAAATTTTCTGTTGAAGAACGAAAATCACTTTGAAGACATCTTCAAGGAATCTCCATCTAAAGTTACATTGTAACAAGCCAAGGTTAAGAAAAAGGTTTTGATTGTATTACCTATAAAACAATTAATATTCAACGAAACACCAGTTACTTTTCTATGAATAATGAATAACTTTTAATAACAAGTGAATACTGAAATAGGTAACCACAATATAATTTTCATAATAATTGCAAGTCTTGCAGACTGATAGACCATCCATAAATACATTACTGATTTGCTCTAACCTTGTCAGTTAGTTACCTTTGCATGACTAAATGCAACCAGATCTTGTGTTGAAGGTTTAATGTAAATCAGAAGATTTCATTTCAACAAATTGTATCTATTTTCCCTACTTGAAGCAAGCTGACTGATTCAATAATAGTTTATACAGTAGGCTCAAATATCCACATTCACAATGTTCTAAATATCTCAGTTGCAATTCCAGAATTACCATCTTGGGTGATTTACAGTATTTCTAAATAATTAATAGTTATTGTATTAATATATTACACATATGTATACTTTTTGATTTGATGAGTTAACAAAAAAAACTGCATAGATAAAAATACATGTTTACAATTTCAAAAATTTGTAATTGGGTGCAATTAAAATGAAAAGCTGCTTAAAAATATACCTTTACTAAAGATATTGTGGGTTTTTATTAGTGAAAAAATTCAAAATCAGTAGTTCCAGAGATTCCTTCCTATAAAGTTATCTCCCAAACTTAACCTCTCTATAATATTACTATACATCGATATTCCATAATTTATATTGTCATTTTCACCAACCAACTTTTGATTAACCAATAGACATATACAGTCTTAGATGGATAATTGGAACAATAACCACAAGCCCATTCCAAATATCAAACCCACAGAGCAGAGCAAGCTTATCGGAAAAAATCACCCTGGGTTAGACTTTATAATGGTGAAACTGCATAACTGCCACATGAGAGTTTTATAAACTCTTTGTCTTAAAGAAGAAAAATAGTATGAAAAATTCAAGCGTCTTAAAGGGTTAGGTTTGGACACTGATATATTCAGTCAGAGAGAAAGTCACTGAAAGTCCTTGACAAAATTTGATAAATACTGATAGGTAATTTTTTTTATTAGGTTAGGTTAATACCTAGGTAAGGTCCCAAATTTCACCAAACATTTTCCCATGAACAAAACATTTTCTAGTCAGTCTTTCATTTGTTAGAAGTTGAATTTCCTAAAATCCATTGATATTACTAGAAATAAATAGAATCTAGTGTCCAAATTTTATTGTCCTAGGAAGAGCAGTTTCGATTTTGCGTTTATGAATCAATTACGCGAGAAAGGACTTTAAATACTAACAGTGAAAGTAATAAAAACATATTGTCAAAAAAATTATTATTTGTTAAAATTAATAATAGTCGCGATTATTATAAAGTAACATCGAATACTTGAAGCACTCCTACAAGTTACCACATTAACTGTCAACTCATCGCAAGGCAAGACAAAAAATATAATTATAGCTATCGAGATCATTTATATCGTGAAATATGTATAAACAATACGTGTCACAAGCAATAAAATTAGAAGTTCAAAAAGCAATTGCATTGTCATCTGGAATTTCAATCGACAAATTGAGTGTACAAATTAGGTACGGGCGGGTACATTTTTATGGCGACATGCACCCAGATGCAACTAACACGATAGCAGGTAGACAAGAAAAAAACTACATTTCGACGTGCTAAGAACGGTGGAACCATTTTCAAACACAACATAAAATGGCACCTCCAAGTAATATTGTCGGGTTCCTTTTTTCCAAATACAAAAAACAACAAAGCCGTACGCCCAAGTACCCAACGGTCATCACATCATACATTGCCCATCTCTTTCCAACGCGATAAAAATATTCATGATACCGCAAAAACAATGGCGATAAATAATACAGCTGACTAATTTTTACTTCTTACTTTCGCCTATTACCTATGAAATCATTAATTTAAGTGTATGGAGAATTATCAGTCAAATATGGTAATGATATACAAAAATAAACAAACCTGGGGTCAATTTCGCAGGTGCACTAACGGTGTCCCCGAATAACGAAGTTTTAGGTTCAGCCACTTTGATTCCAGGACTTGTACTAGATGTTGCAGCAAATGGACCACATCTCCGCCTTTTAGCGGGCAGCTGCGCCTCCCAATCCAAATTTCTTTTGAGAGTAGCACACGCCATTTTCTTTTTACGCCCAACGACTGTCCTTCCTTTGCCTATTCGATAGCTGTATGGTATTTTAACACTAACGTATTCGAAGTTTAAAATAATATTAAAAATCAACTAAAAATAACACTTAATTCTAAAAACAGACACAACTAGACAAATATTAGTAAGGATTTCTATAAAAATTTCGGATTATTTGACGCAGCTCCGTTGTCCAGATTCCAAATTCTTTCTTTCACTCACTTCTACAATTTCGACTTTGACATTTTTGTTATTATGAAACAATCATACCAACTTACAACATTAACATTAGCAGAGTACCAACTTTATAAAAAGTATTTCAAGAAGTAGCTCTAGCCATAGAGCTTCATTCGTGTTGAATCGATCATATTAATTAATTGGTATAGTAAAAGATATTTTATTTCTAAATCCATGACAATGTCTATAACTAAAATTTGTATTTTTACACATATATTTCATTAACGCTTGTTAACTTATACCGCACATATTGTATTTTTGTAAATAGGGGTATCTATAGATATAGACATAATGAATCCTTGGTTATGAAACATATTGACAACTGTCAAAATTGTCAGTGATTATTGACAACTGACATAAAATTTGTTTGTGTGCTTGTCTGACTCATCAACATAGGAAGTTTTACTTTTTATTTCAAGCCCTAATCTTGCTTGTAAGATCAATTATTTAGATAATTTTGCAATAAGTTTTATTATATTACTTTAATTTGGCTTTAGCCAGTGATTTTGTTGTTAATTAGTTTTGATAAAGCCGTCAAACTGGGGAACGAAATGTCATCGTCCGCTATGGAAAGTATCCTTTTACAAGAATCATTTTAAATTTAAGAATTCCTTTATATTTTAGTAGTGGCATATTTTTAAAGGTAAGTTCTTAGATGTAGAATTCGATTACTTGGATTGAGATCCGTGTCAGATCTCCCAAATGTTTAACTAATTCTGTTTACATGATGCAAACATGAGTCATCTGAGAGATTTTTTATCATTAATTTTATTAGGAATCAATATTAATTTATAGTTATTCTGAACAACAGTCATGAGAAAACATAGTTAAACTCTAGTAGCAGTATATAAGAATTCGTGATTTTATATTTGTTTTGTTACATTGGACTTGCTTCAATCTATGTGCTAAGTAGGTATCTACTTATTATTTTTCTTTGTTTGATGTCATATCACACATAAAATACACATGTAAAATGTATTATATTACATCCTTATGAAATTCTTACATCAACACAACAGAACATCTATTTAATTTAAAATTTGCTGTGAAAGAGTTGGAGCGGAACTCCAAAAAATGCGAAAAAGAAGAAAAATTAGAGAAGGAGAAAGCCAAGAAGGCTATACAGAAGGGTAACATGGAGGGGGCTCGGATACATGCAGAGAATGCGATACGGCAGAAGAATCAGGCTCTCAACTACCTGCGTATGTCTGCAAGGGTTGATGCTGTGTCCAGCAGAGTACAAACTGCACTCACTACAAGAAAGGTACAGCTTATTCACCACCATAAAAATACAAATCATATAATGTTATAATATAAATCTGGTATTAATCTATGTTTCACTCTAAGTTCCCAAAAACACAGAAATTTTTAAGATGAGTTTAGATTTCTCCTATTGGTGGCAGTATGGAAGTTTATGTATGTTGTCCTTGGCATAAATGATAAACATTCCGACAATTTCAGGTAACAACATCAATGGCTGGAGTTGTAAAAGCAATGGATGCAGCAATGAAATCAATGAACCTTGAGAAGATATCCAATCTGATGGATAAATTTGAGAGCCAGTTTGAAGATTTGGATGTACAGTCGTCTTACATGGAGAATACAATGTCTCAAACAACCACCACATCAGTGCCACAAGGGGATGTGGATAAGCTGCTACAGCAAGTGGCAGATGAAGCTGGGTATGATTATTGCTATCCTATTATTTATTAACCCATAGTTGTCCTACTACTTGACTTGGGTCTCCTCTCGCAATGTGAGGGGATAGGCTGGTCCACTGTGCTGGCCAAGTGCAGATTGGCATACTTCACACACTTTTGAGAACATTATGGAGAACTTAGGTGTGCAGGTTTCCTCATGATGTTTTCCTTCACTGAAGCAGTCGATAATTAACTGGTAATATGCACATAAATTATAGAAAATTAGAGGTGCATACAGGATTTCAATGCAGGTCTTATATTCAAGAGACCAAAATTCAAACCACTAGGTTATCACGTATTACTAAAAGGTTCTTTATGGTTGGTAGTAATTTGGTGCCAATTTTCTTTTCCAGTTTGGAACTCAATATGGAACTGCCATCTGGGGTTCCGAGCACTTCGATAGGCACAGCAACTGTGTCCGCAGAGCAGGATGAGCTCACACAAAGACTGGCGAGACTACGGCAAACTGAGTAACACGCATTTCATTGTACAGATACAATAATCTAAGTTTTGTAAAGCGAATGATCCTTATAGTTGTGATGCTGTCTTTTGAGTATGTATATTAAATTTTCAAGCGCCGGCACTTGAGTGGTCATAGGTTGACATAACAAGTTAAAATTTAATAGGGTGGCCATTTTGTGCTTAGATGCCCATGTGGGAAAAGCTGATTGTCTCCCCCCTAAATAAGTAATAGGCTTATAAATTTGGTAATACAATTGCTCGATTTGCCACCCCTCTGGACGTGTCAGTCTTACGCTATGTACGCCTTCTTAATAAATAATTGCGGTTTGTAATGAAAAACAGAAAAATAAATCTCAAAGTTTCAATCGATTTGTGACTTAATATACATATAATTTTACCATGGGTCTTATTGTGTCAACCTGGCCATTCATTTATAATATTACCGTAAATTTTTGCTAACTTCTATTTAGTGAAACTGAACTGGGGTACTTGAAAATTATTTGAGAAAATTGAATGAATTTTGAAACTATGATTATTACACTTTAGACACGCAACAATGTTTGTCGGGATCCCAGATATATGAACAGTTATTGTTTAATGGAGATATAACATTTTGTTGATATTTAATATCGTCATTGGGACTTCATACACCAAGCAGTCAAGGCATACTATATTATTTCCAATGGATGCAATGAGATTGCTCTGAGTGTGGTTTGTTATATTCTTATCTGTTCTTATCAAAGTATAAATATCAAATCTGTAAGGTAAACTGAAAAAATTAACATAACTAGTAGTAGGAAGTTCTAATGAAACTGGTAATACTGAAGAACAAGTTTAATACTGAAGAACATCTTTAACTTATAATTTGGATACTATAGTTTAAAAGGTCACATTCTTATATTATTATACGCTTAGAAGATAGCTTTTGTACCACAGAGACTTGTAAGACGATATATTCTATAATTTTATTATTGTTTTGTAATATATTTCTGTATTATTAAATATATGGTTAAGTTTCAGTGTCTCTTTTATTTAAATATTTATCTATTGTCGGCAAATGCTCCAAAAATACTCCTTAAAATTCCTCAGTGAATGCAATGGTGCTTTAACATTTTATCTCTGTACTAATGAGTGTGCTTTACACTTGTTTACTAATTAACAAATAAAACAAAAAGGGCTGAAAGACGTTTAAAAATGAAACAAAAATTCTCATTACGAAAGATAGATTTTATTGTAATACTTTTATTAGTAAAACAAAATAAAGGAACAAGCACAAATAATCGATAGTCTAACAGTTAACTCTGAACTAATGTTAATACACCACCAGGCTGTTCAATATCCGAATACACCTGACAGATTCGAACGAGTTCAAATTCGAACAGGCAATTGATACTAAGTTCAAAGTTCGAATCAACCTTAACGATTCGAACAGGCCATTAAAAAGTAACGTTCGAAGTTCGAATAAACCTGAACGACTCGAACAGGCCATTAATGCTAGGCGTCCACTGATCGGTATCGTCCGCACTGCACGCAACGGATTTTAGTATTCTTTGTATAGAAAGTCATATAAGTGCGTCCACCTGTCCGCACGATGCGGACCTATGCAATGCGATGGAACCTAGCATTAAAGGTTCGTTCGAAATTCGAATAAACTTGAACGATTCGAACGCGTTCGAATTCGAACAGGCGGCCAATACAATTCCTGAACATCACTTTTAATTGGCACATTCCTTCGAATATACCAGTATGGTAACTTATACCGACCCGTTATTATAATACTCTAAATTTACATTGTATATCAAATACATGTGTAATTGTATACCAAACGCACCAGTGAAAAAGTGACTTGCTGTACAACAGCCGTTCGATCATACCGAAGCGATGTTTGTACAAAGTCCCCTTGGAAGCCAATAGACGTAAACATTACAATGGTCATATTAATACTGCATCATATTCAAAACATTTTTCCTTTTTACCCTATTAAGTTGATTTGGATTACTAATTTGTATAAATAAAGCTAATTTACGAAGTCTTTTGATTACATTGTAATTTAGTGATTTAAATTGCTGATTCCAAAGATCCTTTTAGAATCTTCGTACAATGACACATATTCACAAACAATACTATGCGGGGTCACAATAAAAGAAAAACAAGGATCGATTGTTTATTTTTTATAGATCGTAAGTTAATGCTTGTGAGGTCAAGTAATGGTAAGAGGCAAAAAGGTCTTGGGTGGTAAATCGCACTAACTTAAAACGATGTTTATAACTTAAGTTTATTTTATCAGCGGTATTCATAAACAAGAGTGTGAGGTTGTTTAATTTGACAGTTATTTAAACGACAGTTTAAATAGATGATTAGCTCTAAACAGCGTTTATGATTACCAAATCATTTAAATACTATTTTAAATGTTGATTTAAAGATAAATAACGTTTATCAATATGGCTTTATGTTTGTAAGCCCATGTACTTCAATACCAAAGACAACGATGGGAAGAAACAAGCGACCCTCTTTCTATTCCACTGTGAGACCTCATAGTATCATTTACGAATACGTAGCTTTGTAAGTTACGTCTATCGACCCGCTCCACTTTTTGGTACACTTGTGATGCTCTCCCAAGGCGACAAACTACGTGCAAGCTGCCGTCAGCTGTGCAGGACAATACTGCTCAAATACAAAATAAACGAGACACAGATACTATGATCTCGTCTGTCACGCATTCGATTCACTAATATAGTGTGATCATAGAAGAAGGTATGGAATGATAATGTGATCAACAACAGCGCGCCGGACAAATGAATGTCACTTGGTGCATATGAATGGCACTTGGGTAAATGAATATCACCTTGTAAGCGTTTTTTGACCAATAGCGAGGTTGTCATATGTGTGTGGCGAATACGTGAAGTTTTGTGATTGAGTACGAAATGGCGCGCGAGGTTCCGAAACAAAATTGAGTACATTAATATTCTAAACCTTCTCTGATTTCTGTGACTCGACTACTCCACGTATACTACCTACTACTTGTACGCCTATGTCTGCCAAGGTCCACGAGCCTAAATTGGCTTTAAAATGCCAATGAGACTCAATAGTATTAAGCTATAGAGCAGGTTATTCAGAACGCAGCATTATTAAATATGAATGCATTTGATTAGGTATCGATTGTCCAGGCGTCTCGCTGTCTGCAGTCACGTATGCAATTTGTAAAGCTTGCTGTTTACGGGGCGACAGCAAATGTGTTGATAACATTTAATATTATCTAAACATCTATTTGTTCTCGATTTATCATATATTGTGCCTGCTGATGGTTTTGAAAAGTAAATAAAAAGTGTTTAAATAAATTAGACAGGTCACATGAATAGACTCACTTGAATATCACATACTGACATACCTATAGATTTATTGTTACTATAATTCTGAAGAAATTAAATATGTTGTCTATATTCTACTTTCTAATCATCTTATTTACATGTTCACGTTAATAATTAATTGTATTCGTTACACGGTCAAATAATGAAATCCGTGGTTTTTATTAATCGTCAGTGATACTAAACCGTAAGGCAAACAATAAAAAAAACATATCTTTACCTAACATGCGAATCTGTTAAAATGATATTATAATTAATAAGCTTTGACTCCTCTAGTGTTAGGGTGAACCGTTAAAAATTATTGCCTAAAAAAAGGTTCTGATATTAACATACCCTGTGACTATTGGAGACGTAAACAATTGGTACCAGAATATAATGAATATCTTCTAGGTTGTAATGAAAATTACGCGACTAATAATAAACAAACAGAAGGCCGTGAAATAGTTTTGTCGCCACATGAGGTCGGTACGTGAATGGCAAGCGTCAACACTTATTTTTTTACTACGATAAACAGCCAACGAACCGTCACGTTACAAGGAAAATGGACGCGCGCAAAAAAATATGTGTTACTAACAAAATCGGTTTTATCCACAATAACAAAAACTGTAATCGAAACCGGTGGAATTAATTTTGCAAATTTTATAATAACATGCTTTATATTTTAATACTGGGAATAGCCGAGTCATGTTGACTGTCGTATATGTACAAGGATAAGTATAGGTTAAAAGTCCAAACGGTCTATGAAAGATTGATTATATTGTTATTATCAATATCAATTGCATTAGTGCAGGAAAATATTGTAACGTCTGTACCACACCTGCGTCCTATGGCGTTAAATAGCGCGCTAACAAAGCGCGTGTTAACAGATACCCGAATGCGTGTTAATTCACGCGTTATGTTTAGCATCGCTACGTTAATGGAGTAACAAGAATTTATCATTATTATTAGTGTATTATTGTTTTTTTATTACTATCTCACTTTATTTACTGTGTCAGATACAAGTTAAATAGTTGGCTACATGTCCGTACTGGCTTTGTTCATCATTACAACCGATATTTGTCCCACTGCTGGGCTCGGGTCTCCTCTCACAGTGTGAGGGGTACAGGCCATAGTCCACCACGCTGGCCAA
>DWKA01001171.1:0-13129 GCA_018249155.1 Panoquina ocola ocola | reverse complement strand
ACTTTTGCATTTACTATAGGTTGCATACTTTCGATTGGTGTAGAATTTATCCACTAATCAAACCGGTGGAATATTAAAAAAAATAATAATTTATTTAAAATATTCTGGACTGAAATTTGCTAGGCAACCCACATGCAATATATTTTTTGATATATTAAATTACATAAAAAATATGTTTAGTCCATTAACCAGCTCGGTGCAGATCGATGTTATGGCGGGATCTTAGACCAAAATATTTTAGTAAATTTATTCAGTTCATATCCACCACTGAGATACTTTATCACTTGATTTGTGGTAATAATGACTTATAGATTGTTGTTACTATTTAATGAGTGGGATTTATTATTAATTAGCAGATTCCTATACCATTCCATTTTTTAATTCTGAAAAAACTTAATATGAGTATATTGTTGAAATTCAAACAGACATAAATGCAGTAATGGATTAATCATTTTACATTGGCCTATTCACATGATTGTTCAATTCTATTGAAAAGGACATTAGATTAACTTCCCTGCATCCACTAAAATTGAAAAACACAAGTTGCTTTGTAAATTCCATGTTGTAAAGTGTAAATTCTATGTTGAAAACTGTAAATTCCACGTTGAAAGTATAAATTCCAGGTAGTAAAGTGGTGATGTGTTGCAGGTGGTGGTGACACTGTCGGGCTGCCCGCGCGACTCCCCGCTGTCGCCCGTGTCGGCGGCGTCGTGCTCCAGTTAGGAGCGGGGGGGGGGCGCGACCCCCCATACCCATTCTCACTCGCGCCCCTCCTCCAAGAGCACGCGGAGGTAAACCCCGCGAAGCACCTTTTATATCCTCACACCTAACCTAGACGTTAGTTCTAACTCTTATCTTTGAGCGACAATATGTACATAAGATTAATATTTTGTAATACCCTTCATGGCACTTCGAATCGATGGAGTGGACAGTTAGAAATTTTTATGCGATTAGGCACCGGCCCAGGATGGGCCGGTCGATCGGTGTAGAAGTCCACTGGGATCTCGGTTTAGACCAGTCTTTCTTGATGAACTATGATGCCCCCTGTAACGCTAGAGTTTAAAGGAAGTAGGTACTATGTTTGTATATTATATTAAGCAAACATAGTATTTCGTTTTCTTTAATAAAGCTTAATTTTTTTGTTTAAATATAGTTAAATTAACATGTTGTATTCAATAAGTTCATGATCAACTGTTGTCCTAAGTAAAGATAATTGTACGTTATTTTTTTACTTTTATAAGTAAGTTTTTTGCTTACTTAGAATTGCGTGCAATGTGCCCATTAAGGCGCTCTTTAAAATATTAAATTGAAAGGGGGCGGAGAGTGGAATAAGTTTGAGAACCTGTGGTCTAGGTCTGCCCAACGATGCTGCACCGATCATCCGTTTCCCTTGAGTTATTACCGCGCTAGGTGTTAATATTTTAGTTGATTCATATTGTCAGCGCAAAGTGCTACTCGACTGCGGGGTAATTAAATATAATATAATATTTATAGGAATTGACATACCAAATCAGCTTTAAATAAACTCCATTAATCGAGACAAACGTGAAGTGCCATGCGGGAACTAAATCCCTATTGATGTTATGTTCGGTGAAATGTAACTGAACCCATTGAATTTGTACATAAGAATGTGCAACAATTTTAAAGTATACATAAAGAGTAATTGTTGTTTTGTTATTGCAAGTTGTCGATATGTACATAGATCACGCGTGGACGTTGTGGCCATCCGCTTTGTAGATGCGTTGAGTGATGTGGCATCTGCGTTATACTGTGTGTACGCTAGTGTCGCTAGTACACTGCGTTACTGCGGGCCGAGTGGGCCGACCGCGGCGCAGGCTATCGCGTTGGTACGAGTGGGCGGGCTCATTTCTACAGTACGACTATTCTCACTATTGCACTCGTTCAGATTTATTGGAGCTCACAACGAGAACACTGTATTTTAACACGACACAACGTTAGACGTTTTTATGGAGTCGAACACTCATTTTACTACACCAAGTTTGTACGTAATCGCACCGGTGACGGGCAGTTCGCGTAAGTTTTAAGAGCCGAGTATAGGTTAATAGTTAAGTACTTTGTACGTCTACGATAGCTCCCTTCTCTCCGTGTTAGGTTAGATTTTATTAACGGGTTAGTATGTGAAACATGTCCATAGCTTTAAACGTGTCACACCCGTTGTATCAACGGGTCCCTCGCGGGCCGACGATGAGCTAACATTTGGTACCACTAGTAAGTAGTAGAATATCATTACTGATAAGGTCATTTAAGTGCCTCGGATTTATGGGGTGGTCATGTGGTGGTCGTGTGGCGATGGCGGTCTTGGCTTCCTGTTCGCACGCGTGCGTTGTTTGTTTAACGCAAACACTCTATTCACCCCACTCATACGTCATAGACCATAGTGTCAAGTTGAAGCTTTTTGTCTATAGGTGTTTATTATAGTGTAAGTTTTGTTTGGCATAGGTTTATACTGTATATTTTAGATTGTCAGGGTAATTAGCTAACAATAAATGGCTCTTCTTAATTTCAGCTTAAATATGCTCTTTTTTGTAATATTTGTTGTCTGATAGATTATCGCAATTTTTCTGTATCTGGTCTAGAGGTTAAAATTGATTCATAAATAGTTTAACTTTAGTGCAATGAAAGGATCCATACAGGACACTGAATTCATTGAACTACAAAATAAAATGTATCATAATCTGACACTAATGTATGCTGCCTGCCAAAGAATCCTACAGGTTTCAAATTAAGTTAGCTACTGCCCACACATTCTAAACTAATATAGTTCCTTTACGCCTAAAGAGGAAACGTCCCGCTTGACAGTGTGACGTAGATGTGGGGTGAATGGAGTGATGGTCTATTCACTCCCTCAGTTCGTTGACGCCTCAGAACGCCTTTGTTCAGTTTACATCTGCGTTTGCGATATCGAAACAACATCTACTTGATAAGTTCCTCGTGTGGGCGTGCGCTGTGCCGCGTGAGGGCGTGATTACGTTTACGTACGTTCAGGGAGTATAATGTATAGTCGTGTCTTCCTATGTAAGTTCCATCAAATAAAAACAAATTAGTATAACTTTGGGAATAATATACTCGGTATGTGTGATCGGTATTAGGGTATGCTAACATCACCTTTATATCCGGCCACATTTGTATCGCTTAGATAATGTAATGAAATTATATCGATAGTGGGCTTGAATGATGAATCCTTTGGCGACCTAGGAGTAACGGTAGCCATAATATAGATTAAACGACATAACTGGTAGAGAGTGTCATTTTATATGAATCGAGAAGTAGTGAGACTAATTTATAATACGGGAGGACCTTTCTACGGGTGTGTACTATTGTATTCACGGCGGGTATGCCGACGGACCGGCCGACCGGGCGACCTATTGAGAGGATTCCGTTGCCCCACTGACGAGATTTTTACTGCACAATTACACACGAGATAAGAGGATTAAATATTTATTATAAATACATAGTAGGGAACGGGCTCGCTGGCTACAGCGGCGGCGCTGGCTGGACGGGATTTAAGCCGAATTTTATTGAATTTGTCGCGGAAGAGCCGGTTAAGGTCTCGCGTTTCGTGGCCCACATTAATGTATCGCAAACGTCCAGTAAAGGGGGCAAACAAAATATCGAATGACCTCCTTTATCAGTGCTGTCGTCGTCACATAACGATATTGCATAATGGATCTTGACGGAGTTCGATAATGCCGGCCGATTTATTAAATGATGCGACGCGAGCCGCGAGCCGCGAGCATTAGCGTGGGTCGCGGAAAGCGCAGGGCGGCGGGCGTTGGGATGAGACACGCACAATAGCGTTGTTTTGTACACAGTAGATGTCGCAGACATAAACCGTTCGTCTCATGGACGACTAGAGATATTTACTTCACTTAGGAAGCTTCTTGTACGTTCATACTCGGGCTTTTGATATAATCACTTTAATATACCGTTTTGAGTTGTCACGCGTTTTCACGTCTAGCGTCACGGTACTGCGATGACTGCACGGGACGCCACACATGAACTACATACGTTTGTACTACACACATCTACGTAATACATGCCTTACGCTTGAATCTTTTTCACTAGTTTTGCACAATTTACGTACCACTTACTTTCCTTTGGTGTATTTTACTCTTTGAGATAGGTTCGTGAAGCGATCCAATCGTCGAGTGTTCGAGCGGTCGAGGAATGGTTATTAAGTGCTTTTTAACGATATTGATTAAGATTTTGTAAATATCTTTTGCATTAATATAGCGTGTACATTAATCCGTGTACATATAGAGGTTCGTCTGTAAACATTGTTCAAGTGCTACTTGTGTATGGGTGTTAGGTATGCCACTGCCATTGAGAATATGCCTCGTCGAAATATTAGATTTAATGCAATATTATTTGGCACATAATTGTCAATTGATGAGTTTGTATTGAAATACGGTATCTTATATAATAGGCAATATGATACAAAGGTGTTTATCTTGGATTTAAAAGCGACTGGTTCGCGTAATGTAAGCATTCGTTCTGTCGGACCGGGCCTTGTGTTGCGTTCTTGTTGATCCGATTGAGTTAGTTTTAGTGTCCCTTCAGGCTGTTTGATAACAACGAATGTGTTAGACTTACCTTAAGTGATGTTCCATTCCAAATCGTGCTACTAGTTATTGTACCAATTAAGAACCATCGTTTTAATTATGTATTTAAGTTAAAAATCTGTTTTTGTAATGTTAGGGACAAAGACTCGCCCCTCGCGGAGGGTGATTCCTTAATGTATTTAGTGAATTTATTAACTTATCGACTGTACGAGAACATTCCAATGACATAACATATTTTTACAATGACCAGTTATAATACGTCCATGTGTGGATAACGTGCCAAAGCTGTCATCCTTAATGAACAGATCTTGTGTTCATGCGAATTTATAATTGTTGTCATTTAGTTGGCAAGGACGTCCAAAAATAGATTTTTAACTGATCCAATAAATAAATTTACCAAAAACGCAAATAGCAGAACATTGTAACAAAAAAAAGTTATTTTCAATTGTCCTTCTTGTATTGCATTGAGTGTTTTCACAATTTAAGATGTATTATTATGATTACAATAACAGATTCACTAATAGGAGCACGAATTTTTAATGTAATTGTTTATCGGTATAGGTAATTACTTTGTTATTGATATTGCACATAGGAAAATGAGGTTGTAATCAGAATTATGAAATAACAAGTCGGAGACAAATAATTTGTGTACGTATATTGTTTAAGATCAATATTTAATTAACAATCAATATTATTATTATGGTTGTACAGAACATTCACAGTTTTCCTTATAGAACCCGTCAGTTGTATATTGTTGAGTTTCCGCGCTCACTGTGACATCCGGACATGTCACGTTAATTTAATTGTATCATATAACTTGTACAATATAAATATTATAGATCCACAATTATGAAAGAGATTAAATATTTGCAAAAGTTAATATTGAAAGAGTTTTATTTACTCGTGGCGTGAGAAGCTGACATTAAACCTAACCTTAATCTTATCTTTAAGTAATCTATGTAATTTGGTATGAATTACTATGTTTATTTAGTTCCGCTCCGTTAATCTTCCGATTTGTGTGGTCCGGGGCCCTTGTCTGCAAAGAAATTTGATATTAATTCCATATCTATATACTTATTTAATTTATTGTTAGTGAAATAAAAGGTAAATTTTACTAAGAAAAGATCATTATAAAGCCTTGATGACTTTCCTATATAAACAACCGACAGACGAACTGATGATTAACTTAATGGTAATTAGCTACCATCGTGACGTCACACCAGTCATCCATGCCTTATCAGGTAATAGAGAAGAAAGAAAGAGAAAGATAATAATTAGTGTACCTTCTTCTACTTTGTTCCGTACATCACGTAAGCCAGTCCTAGCTTCCTCCAACGCTTGGCCAAGTCCAGTTTTAATCTGTTTAAACTCCTGCGTGACCAGCGACAGGCGGCCCAGCAAAAAGTTCAAATTGTCGTTCACTTCCAGCATGTTTAACGTAATCGAGCCCACCTGGGAAAACGAATGGCCTCCAATGTAATTAATGCACCCTTATCACGATGGGGTAGAGCTCAGTTTTGAACGTACCTTGCCTTTCATGGTGTCCATGGTCGTGGTGCTGTCATTAACGTAATTCACCATTCGGTCCTGTTGATAATATTATATTGAGTTATTAATGTGTTATATTAATTTTATTTCTGTGGGTGTAAGTTTGTAGATGAATACTAGGTAACTCTGACTTCGGGTTACATTACAAGTACATTTTCATACAAGTTTCATTTTTAAATTAACTTAGTCTGCAATGGGGTTATGCACAATTATACATGGGTCATTAACACTAACAAAATCTGGTAACAATAAAATTTCTGTCACCAAAAAGCTCCGGTTGGGAATCAAACTCCTGACGTAGTTACCACCAAGTGTGCTAAATAGTCTGAAAACACTAAATAGTGAGTCACAAGTGACATAACCAGTACAGTGTGTGTAAAGTTCGTGTACACACGGCTACGATTAATTTTTCAGAGTAAGAGGTCTTACAGGCGTGCGTTCGGCATTCATTTTTAATGACCCGAAGTGATAGGCGTCTAGGTGCCTACCTACTTGCAATAGTGTTGAATAATTTTTATGACACATCGCGGTAGAGACGCTACTAGGTCAAAGAATATTTATTTTTACGTTGATTCAGTACAATTATAATAATCGAGGGTATAAAGACGTGTTGCTTTGTTCGTCGTGTCCATATTAAAGAGGACACTAATAAACAAATGCCGATTATTTGTGTAGATGTGTACGTTATCGTGTTAAGATCCAGAGCTTATTATCTCAAAAATAATGGGATTTTAAGATTCTGAATGGACTTAAAAAATACTGTATTTTATGAACTAAACAAAATAATTGTCTACTATTACAATATACCTACGGAAAAAATCGTATGTCTGTTTTTATCGCATTCTTCTCAAAAAGCTTTAAAGAACTGACCTAAACGAGCCTAAAAAAGCTTGTACGCCAAATAAAGTATGTTACACTTGACTCAGTCCCTATTTCGTTATAACAAAAGCTACTCACAGTAAGCTTGTCAAAGAATTGACCTAAAGGAGTTTAAAAAAAGCTATGTTACACATTAGTCGATGTGTCTGTTTCGTGACAACAAAATCAGGTAAAGTAACTCACAGTAAGCCTATCGAGGGTGGCCTTGCTGGAGGTGAGCTGCTGGTACATGATGCCGATCTGGCGCCACACCTGCGCCATCTCCGCCTCGATGCTGCTGCTCAGGTTGTGCATGGCCGCCGACTGGTTGGCCACTATCGCCGACTGGATCTCGTCCAGTCTACAGATATACACAGGTTGATTTATTCAGTGTGACAAGCATTTTAAATCGCTCGCTGTAAACTAAAATTTGTATGGAATTGAAAGTGACAAAAGACAAAAAGTAAAGTAAAGTCTGAGTAGTTATAAATACTCATACTGGGCACACAGGATAAAATAACTAACACCGCCTTATCCTATTTGATATTTAAGTACCTACATAATTACAAAAAAAATATCAAAGGGAGTCTCAATTCTATATGTTAACAAGAAGTTTCAGAATAAAGTATTGAAAAGAATATCTAATGAAGTCAATTAGTAACCAGTATTTTGAACGTATTTACGAAACTAAATAGGTGTCACCGTTACATTAATAGACGAGTTACAGAATCACAAATGCATCGATCTGTAGCGATCCGATGTTACATTTTTTTGTATTGAAGTATATTTGCACTTGGCTCTCAATGGTTACAATGAGAACAAGTTCCGAGGTATCTGCACTGGGTTAAGTAAGGATTGAGATGAGGTACCTATAGCAAGGTAAGTATGTTGCGATGTAGTAGGAAATGTGTCTTAGAACATCTAAGCTTAGAACGTAGGAACAAATGTAACGAAACTGTTAGTTGTGATTTCTGGTAGTGATTTCTAATGAAGTTCAGACCTGGTGCTCATAGAACTATTCAAGTCAGTGCCATGTCTCTTGATAAGTTGACCGACTTCGACCAGAATCCGGTTCACGCCATACTCCACGAGCTTCTTTGTGGAGATCACGGTGTCTGCCGTCTGAAGCATTACGCGCTCATTCTTGGAAACCTCTTCAATCTGTGGAGTAGATATTGATCTCGCGCTCAAGTGAGTGGCACACTTTCACTAACTTTTTGTGCTTAAAGCCAAAAATAAAATTTGTCGACATTATTTGATAATAAAACTGATAAATACCTATTAGGATGTTTTTTTTGTATGTAATTTAGGTATAACTTAATGCGTGATTAGGTGGGTATCTACCGTGCGCTAAGCTAACATTAACTATTCCATTTCCTTTAAATAATCTTATTAGTAATCCTGTTAATTGTTATCATTATTAGATTACGGCGAAAATAGGAGTAAGTAGGTAAAAAAAAGTAAAAACTTGAGTGAGCTTAATTATAAATTAAAACAATACCAAAGTTGTAAGAGCAAGTAAGTATTGTTTTAAACATTCGATTCGATTTCTCGATTTATAACTTTTAAACCTAACAATAAAATTAATCTCATCGACTTATATTATTCAAGCCACCACATCTACCCCCAGATTTAGAGTTGGAGGGTACCTCACCTGTGCCCGTAATGTGGTGTAGCTCCGCGAGATGTCATTGTAAGCGCGCTCGCTCATGGCGTTGCCCTCAGTGAGGCTGTCTTGAATGTCCTTGTTGGTCGCCAACAAGCGATCGTTCATTTCTCGCAGTTTAGTGGAAATCTTATTCACAGCTGTAATAGATAAAATGACAATGTAGAAAAGCAGGTAGAGCAACAGTTATGTTACATCATAGGTGGACATAAGAAATGGACCATAAGTAAGTACTAAGTGCTTGATGAGTATTTTCCCTTATTATTCGTTATGTAAAGCTCTTTGTCGCATACCGCAATGACAGCAGAAAGTGTATGAAAATGCAAAAAAATATTTTTACGGCGTCCATAGGTGCATCACCCACCATTGGTCTTATTTCGACCGCATGCGTTCAAAAAACACACCACATATTCACCAGAGTAACATTACCAAATAGGAACATCCATCCATTAGCCTATAAAAGTTCACTATTAGTACGCTAGTATAACATTTCTCTATGCTATTAGGAACAGGTAGGTACCTACATAATAAATGGAAAATAGTTCTTACATTTCTCACTCGTGTCGCTGAGGTGCTGCTGCGCCTCGTTGACGCGGTCGATGGTGTAGTTGGTAGCGCGCTGCAAGTCGGCCTGACGTGGTAGGTCCTTCCACATGCTCTCCGCGTCCGACAAAAGCTTCTGAATCTTCTTTATCTCCTGCTCCTGGCGTTCCATCACTGGAGAACACAATTTATTTTAAAATAGGAAGGTAAAGTACCTACATGAAGTTTATGAGCTAGTTCGCCTATTTATAATTTGATTATTTTGTTGCTGTTAAGAGACCAGACCACGTCGACGCACACTTTGCTACTCACGCTAACACTTCGGGGATGTAATGGGAAGAAAGAGTGATGTTTCGTGTAGAAATATAATGGTTAATAATATAAATGTTAAGGTTTAGGCAGTGAATGGTAATATGGCGTAAACGCATATTTGAAAACTTCCAGGTCGATGTTTGCCTTTACGGTGCACGGCTCGGTTTCGACATCTTTTGTTGACAATGTTTGCATAATACATGCAATGTGGGTAAAGTAAGTCAGGAACGTGCGAAATTTTAAATGTAGATAGATGTCTACACAATAGAGGTAAAATGCTGGTGGTCTCCCTAAGTAAGGAAAGCCTCATGCGCTCCAGTTACCCACAAATGGGCCGAAGTTACAGTTCTGTACTAAAAAGAAATACATGTACAAACTATCTTATTACTCGTATGTCATTAAAGATAAATTTATTATTATACATACGTTTCGTCCATCCAATACCATAAATAAGCTTACCTTCAGTCATCTTGCTATGCCATGCCTCATCAGCGAGAGACACCTCGCTAAGCGGCACAAAATCAGTTTGCACCTTAGTGGTATTCCCATTGTATTCGTTCAGCTTCAATTCATACTTGTTGAGCAATTTCTCCGCCTCTGAAATGTGTCTCTCCAGTGGGTTTACGTCCGATGTCACTTCCGAACACATCTCGCGGAGAGCGTCCTGAAATATAAAGGTAGAGTAAAGGTAAGTGAATTCCTATATTATAGTCATTAATTACGATACATGTACCTATTATGAATAAAAATTAACAATTAACGAAACTGAATTCACGTGAAAAAATAATTTTTGTAGGATAAAACGACGTAAACCAGGTAATTTGACAATATTACTTATTTCTAGTTCAGTTTGACAAAATGAGAAACTGCATTAGTTATAGTTAAGTTTAATACAAGCTTTTAAACTCGTTCTCGTCATACATAAAAAAAAAAACTTCGAAATTCAAAAGTAAGTAAACGTTTACCTTATTGAAAGCATTTTTAAGGTTCTCTATCTCCTGTTTGACCCCATCTAGTTTAGCGTCAGTAGCGTCCAGCCGCTTGCTGAGGACTTCATCGTCTGTGGTCAGGTTTGTCTCGGTGGCAGCGGGCTTCTGGTTCTTGGTGACCAGCGCCGTGAGCGCGAGCACTGCTGCCTGGATGTCTGCTAGAGTGTCCTGCGTCTTCTTTGTTATTTCCTTCTCTTTCTCTTCTTTCTGTAGAATGAAACATATTTGTGAAACATATTTAATTGACCACTGTACCTATAGTCTTTGGCAAGGAACGTGGTAAGAGTCTGAAAGAGACATTAAATGCGCTAGAAGTCGTTTTGCTCGCTTTTTTGTTCTGCGCATCTAACTGTCTCTTTAAGACTCTTGCCACGTTCTGTGTTTTTGACTAAATTATTATTATTATTTGAGTAAAGCACGTAGAGACGCATTAAAGAGATAGGTTGTCTAAAAATATACTCATTTGGTAGCACAATTAGTTTGTGAGTAGATATTATGTAAATAAATAACCTAGTACAGTCATACAATACAATGAAGGGTAGGTATTGAAATCGGAAACGTAGGTATGATGGATAGGTATGTATAAAATGTTTAAATATACCTACTTTAATCCACAATAATAAGTTTGTTTTCATATATAGCTGGTTATTATGATGTAAGCGCGTGGTAATTATCAATATAGGAAAAATAAAGTGTGTTGCGCATTGTGTTATTTGTGTTTATCTACTTAATGTTTATTCATTTCACGGAAAGCTCTAAATCAGTCCATAGCAACGCCTTCGCAGAACTTACTGGAAATATGGCTCTACACATCACAATGCTCTATGGCCATAGAATTATTGCTGGATAGAGATTAATATTTAAATTTGCAAGTAGTAACCCACTCTTGCTTTGCTCCGAAAAACCTTAGTACTCATATTTTAAGTTTACCCTAATAATATTTTTTCTAATGGCGTACACAAGTATAATGAGTTACAACAACAATTAATTAATTAAAAAGTAATGAACAGTTTTTCGTCTTCCGCTCGGTAGCGAAACGGCTAAGCTACATATTTTATCTAAGGTGTAGAGTTTGTGACAGTAAAAAAAGGCTGTTAGATAGATAGATAGATAGTAGAGTTTGTGAAGTTAGGTAGAGTTCTAACCATAGAAAACAGAGAAGGTATGTTTGTACTCAGTGTACCTACAACACACGTAATAGAGCGTTGTAGAGTTAGAACCTGGGCTCTACGTGAGATCCCAGAATAGAAAAAATCTTATAAACAGTTCTGTAAAATAGTTAAATATTAATGGTCGATTTTGGTTGAATGGTCTGTTTGATATCATCATTAAAAGTTATTTATTAAGAGTCATAAAATAATATTTTTCAGTTAAGGTTTCGTATCTATTTATGATGTCATTGATCTGAAATTAATGGGTATTGAATGGGAAGGAAGCACTCCATACAAATCATTGCGGCTTATTTCCCGTAGGATAAGTACGTAGTTGGCTATTGATTAATACAAAGTAGGTTTTATTACAGTTAAATATGTTATTAAACTACGATATGTAAATGCTACGTTATATTTTATTAATTCTAATTACCTTGCTTTATGAGAATTTAATAAACCCCGATAGAATACAGGCGCTGAGATGCGGAAGGTATTTCTAATCGTTATGAACACTACAAGGTACAACCACGTACAACTACACGACAATATCACGCCATTATAAATTGTCTGCCGCATGGTTGTCACCATGTATACTAATGATGACCCTAACAGCTCTGACTTTAACGCCTTTTACGATCGAAATGTCGATGTCGTATGATTGTTAAAATAATAACCGTTAGTAAGGATTTTATAATGTCCATATAATACGAGTATAATATTTTTGGTCTGGACTTGCGTGGGTTGCTAAAGTTTGAAGTATGGCAATTCGTACACATTTTTGGTAGCTAATATCTTGGGTGAAAGCCGGATCTTTAACATAATATACTGTCCATATTTGTATGGCAAAAGTGTTTAAAAAGTGATTTATTGCTGCTTAATTTATAGGCAGGAGCTTATCTGTTTAATAGCTCTCAGGTACCTCTGCAGGTTTTATCGCTTTTCTTTTATTCAAACCTAACCTAACATCCATAATTTCAAGCGTCTTTATTACACCCACGAAAAGTTTACCAATGCCGTATACCTAACATCTATCTATTGCAAATAATTGTTTCGCATCAGTTTCGTTCTTACACATTCTAATACAAATCAAAAAAATAATGCAAGGATAGTCAATCACCCCGACTCAACTCCGTACCTTGAAAAGTTTTGATAACCTTATAGTCATCAACAAGTAAGTTTCCAAGAGTGAAAGAGATATTACTTGTAGATGCGCAGAAGTCGTTTTGCTCTGCTTTTTGTTCTACGCATCTAACTGTCTCTTTCAGACTCTTGCCACGTTCCGTACCGATGTCTCTACCGATAAATTTAATTAAATTTATACTTTGCTATGACGTCACAATATAGCACGAAGTTATTCCCGGTTTGAAGGCACTATACAAACCTGAAGAAATATATTTTCAACGTTATAGATGGGGTCATCGAGCCTCGATATCATGCCCTTGAGTGGGTGGAGGGCCCTGTGCGTCCTCTCGATGTTGG
>DWKA01001170.1:0-13132 GCA_018249155.1 Panoquina ocola ocola | reverse complement strand
CCTTCCTCGTACCCGCTTCGCAAAGCGTCCTTCACCGTCAGGAAGAACTCCTGCAACCCACACAGATATATAATAAATAATATACCTCATCTGTATATATAGGTAAAACTCTTGCGTTACTGAGTGACTGATGGACAACGCAAACCCGAAACTACTGAACGTAGAAAGTTGAAATTTGGTGTGAACATTCCTTATGAAGTGTAGAGGAGCACTAAGAGAGGATTTTTGGAAATCCTCCCCCCCAAGGGGGGAAAACTTTTATATGAAAAAAGACATGTTTACACTGTGTTATAATTATAATACCACGCGGGCGAAGCCGCGCGCGGAAGACTAGTAAATAATAAAATTAACATACTGTTTAATATTAATATTAATAAAGCTGTTAATTATCCTAAAATCAATGCTAAGCTAATTTATACAAGAGACCCGTTCTGCAGTCAAAAATCAGATTGTAATGGAATTCATCTATTAAAACATTTTCAATACGTACTTATATTTAGGTTATAATGACGATGATGACTTACATTAAACAATTTTTCAGTTTGTATCGCCATTTCCATAGTGTTCTCTGAATAATCCAACGTATCTTTCCAGCCGTGCAGTAGAAACGCTATTCGCAATTGACGCGCGGTATGCCGTTGTAAAGCATCGGATATTGTCACAAAATTTTTCAACGATTTCGACATTTTGCAACCAGCTATGGTAAGGTGACCCGTGTGTAGGAAGTAGTTGACCCAACCAGGCATATCGAAATGTGCCTGAAGCAAACATATTAAGTTAAATAATAAAAATACAATTTATATACAAATGGTTTCTTCTTAATAAGACTACCTTTATAAATAGTTAACATTATAATGACCAATGATTATAATGACGAAAAAATCTGACTTAGCGAATATATGAAAGTTAGTAATAACCAAGAATTGCTAAATTAATACAAAAGTAGTCCAACATTCAACTGCCAATAACAATATTTTTTTACATCTCTTTTCCATAACAATAACCAACTTTATAGAGTCTGTTCTGTTTTATATGCTACAATCTACGTAAATTCTATACTTATACCCAATATTTTTAAACAAATAGAAAAAAATTTACACTCATAAAATCTACATTACCTCACTTTGAGCCAATTCATTGTCATGGTGCGGGAATTTGAGATCCACGCCTCCAGTGTGAATGTCGAGTTTTGATCCACACACATCCGAGGCCATCGCAGAGCATTCTATATGCCACCCTGGTCTGCCTGCACCCCAGGGAGACTCCCATGATGGTTCCCCTGCTTTACTCCGTTTCCATAATGCAAAATCATTTGGCGAACGCTTCTCAGCTGTATCATCACTTAAATCACCTATAAAACCATAGTCAATATGTGACAATATTCTATGAAGATGATCATAGACAAAAGTGTGAAAAATGTCTTACCTTCTCCCTCTTGCAATGACTTTGTATCTCCATAAGCTTCTGGGACAAGCCGAGCATAATGATGTTTTTCCCTACTATCAAACTCGCTTACATTAAAATAAACTGATCCATTAGATTCATATGCTAAACCATTATCTATAATTTTTTGTATATAAGTAACAATTTGTGGTATATATTCACTAACTCTTGTCAAAACATCAGGCGGCAAAACCTGAAAAATTTTGAATTAAACAATATTATCTAATGTTAAATAAACTTGCTTATGATTAATATAATTATATGTTGATTATTATTATTTAAAACTGTTTTATACGTTTAAAATCCATTAAAATAATAGTAATATCCCATCTACTATACTATAAGGCATTTTTGCTATGAGTTATCAAAAGTAACACTGTTGTGTTAATATGACTGCAACTTAATATGCTCATTATGGAAAATCTTATTATCTTATTGTGTATAAGCAAATTACTAAGACATGGTTATGACAAAGTGATTTGCTTTGATTTGGTGCATAATGAGTGAGTCATGTTATAAAGAAAAGGTTTGTATATTTACATTAAGAGCCTTCATATCCTTGTGAAACTCTTCCTCCCAATATCTAGGAAGTGCAGTAAAAATGGCATTATCAGTGACAGTAGCTCCATACTTCATATCTAACCAGTCAGCTATGGGATCCTTTGCAGACTTCAACATATCACATTTGGTTTTTAAAATTTTTTCATCATCCTTTGACTCAACTGCAGCCTTAAGTTCTTTAACAGCATTGGCTATACTGTAAATAAATAAGTATTTGTTATCGTATGTTACTGCACAAGGGTCCCTTTTAATGGCTTCAACCCATTCATGACCCACTACAGAGCAGTCTCTCCTCATAACCGAGGAGGCCTAGGGCAAACTCCAGCATGCTGCTCCAGTGTGGATTGATAGAAAGGCCAACCTGAGTGTTGGAAGTTTTTTTAGCTGCCCAAAGGCCTTCCAAACTGTTTCCTAACTTTTCAGATTGTTTGGAATCAACATAAACTATGGGATACATAAGTACTTTGTTGTGTAAAGAAATATAATTATAACTATGGAAATTTTATATTCGAAAAATGCTCTTAACCATTAGGTTTGGTTATCTATTAAGATAACCAAAATATTCACAGCCTGGAGTGGCTTTGGTAATTTAAGGCTGAATCTAATTATTGTATTATAAAAATAATAATGTATGTATATGGTTACATAGTTTATAGATACTGTTTTTAAACCTTCACATATAGTTTTTTTGGCTAAGCATACAGTATGCAGTCACATACAGAACTTAGTTAAGTTTTATACTCACTTATCTAACATTTTCTGCATAACATTTTTTTTATCAGGATCTTCAGTCTTCTTCACAACTTCCTCATAATAATTAACTACAGCTGTTGCATCATCTATTACATTATCTAAGCTTTTGGATTCCTTTATATAGTTGTCATAAAGATGATTTTGTCTAGCTCTTTTGATAATTTTATCATCAATATCAGTAATATTCATTACATATAATATGTCATATCCAAAATAATTTGACATTACCCGTCTCAAAATATCAAAGGAAATATATGACCTGCAAAATATAATTTCAGCAATGTTAAATCAACCATTCATATAAAATTTAACAGTAAATGTTTATGAAGTATACCATTAAGTGTGGCAGAACAATAATATATTGATAAGCAACTGGGAAAGTATTTAAAATTATATTGGGTTTTACCTGGCATGTCCCATATGGGATGCGTCATACACAGTCGGTCCACAGCTGTACCAATTGACACGATTGCCATTTGAACACACAAATTCTTCCTTCTGTCTAGTCAAGCTATTGTACAGTTTTAAAACCGGCCTTTTCTCGGCCTTGGTTGGTGGCGACCAACTCGGTTGACTTCTTTTAGACATATTTAATGTTTCTGAACCTAAAATAACCTATAAGTTAAAAAGAATATAGAGGGAAATGTTATTAATGTAAGGAAGTACATCATTTAACAATCAAATTACACACTTATGAAGTAAAACGTGGCATATACATATAGTACGTGTATTAGTCACGGTAGAAATATTACAACTTCAGCAGTATTTAAACTTTACAACAAACTGGAGAGAACACATCAACACAAATTGCTGAATAGATATAGATGATGACTGATCAACTGATGATGAGCGTGCGAGGCCGAGAAGATTGATGTAATGTCACTGTCAGATTTGACATGTGACATTTGTAATTTGACAACAACAGCTGATATTTAAACATAGAGTACATAGAAATTAGAGCACAGACTAAATCTTAATTTTATTTTGTTGTTATTATTTACATATTTAACTTTTTATCTAGTCTAGTCAAGACTTCTAGAAGTGGTTATTCAGATTTCAGGTTTTTATTCATCTACGTAGCAATAAAGGTCAGTTTAATGGAAATATCCGCTCTATTATCAAAAATAACAAAGAAGGTAACCGATAAAATGAGAGAGACAAACAAATGCGACTCAACATACGTTTTGGGCTTTGGCTTTAACAGCCTATAGCTATTTGCCTATTTGTGTACTAAACTGAGTCGTATTACTCGGTAATTAAGCTTATTATGGCTTGTTATAATATGAAATCTGGTACGTTATAGACAAAGGTTAAAGATGTGTGCACATATCGATAGATGTGTGCATGTTAATACAACTATGTATGCTATATACTATAGTATTGCTATTTATATATAATGTTCAATCCAATACATAATAACAACGAAACGCGTTTTTATTTTACTGAACTACTTCGTACAATTTATTGCGTTCTTGTGTATTTTTATACAGATTTGATCACTTTTCGATCATATTTCAGCTAGAATGGCTCTCTGTGTTTGCAAGTGTCTTAATGTTACATTAGAAAGTGACAAAGTTGAAGAAATTAAAGACATCGGTAAACTGGATCTATCGTCGACCGAACAAAGGGATATATTTTTCATTGAGGTACAATTTTACGTAAAGTTTCCAAATATGAGTACTGTTTTTGATATTAGCCTTGACATGAGAATATTTAGCTAGGATTCGGCTAAGTTATTTGTGTCCAGTCTATCCTTGGCAATTATTTAAGAATCCTAGTATGCGGTATCTACATAAGTAAATATAAAGGCCATATAATTACAACTTTGTTTTTATTTTGAGGCGACGGGAGCTCCTATTGACTGCTTATATATTATAAGAGCAGTGTTATGTAACGGAAGCCGTCAACAAACAAACAAATACTACCTACATGTAAACCGTGAATATTTTGTTTTTAAATGCTTCATTAATATGTTTATCTTAAATAGTAGTATTTATATGTCAGTGCAAGGCTTTAATGTCAGTAGATTTTGATAATTACTGTTGTTATCTTAATCAAAACAATTATACCGACTGCATAATAATTATTAAAAAATGTTGAATAAAATGGACAGTATTTTTCAAATATCAGGAGTTTATCATCAAAAATATTGTACTCTATTAGTGATTAACTAACCAATAGATATATAAGACAATTTGATCACCATTCTTATAAATTACATTATCATTTAAACACAATACTTAGTAATAATAGTGTAAAAAACTATTTAAATATACATAAATTTAAGTAGAAGATTATTTTGTTACAATTTTCATTGAATATATAATATGAATTTTAGGAATTACTATCTTGTCCAACATCAAGTGTAAAGAGTCACATAGCGCAGCCTTCGCTAGTTAGTCATCATTCTGTGGGCCGCTGGAACCTCGAATCTTGTCTAGCATGTGGACAGACAACTCGTGGAATATTGCAAGACAGACCAGACATTGTATTTATTTGCAAATCCTTACAAGTGAGTAGATTATTGGCAATTGATAACTAAGTTTCTATCTATCATACTATAAAGTACTTTAATACATTATTTTATACTATTACATTTTCAGACCAGTCCAGATAGAATTAACAACTTAAAAAAGAGCCACAATTTTTCACCTGTATTCAACTTGCTTGTGCCTGAAGTTTCCAATGACATTGAAATGAAGGAAAACATAGATTCAAACAATCTTTTAGTTAATGATAAAAAATCTTGCCCTCCATCAGTGCAAGTTATAGGCACTTTAAGAAAACAGTTGAATCAAACACTTCAGTCACAGTTGGATGCCATTGAGGAGACGGTCAGACAGTTTAAAGACCAAAAATATGCTGAGTATGAGGCCTATAGAGAAAGAGCACAACGGGATCATAAAATTTTATCCAGGTATCTGTTATAGATCAATAATTTTCATATCAATAAAATAATACAGATAATATGTACAAAAACAGGGCCAATGTCGATCCAAAATTGATACTGCACTCATGGCTATATAACAATGTATGTACATATCTAAATTGGTGTCAAGTTCTAAAGTAGGAGTGTAAATTATTAATGTTTATATGAATATAAAAGATGTTGTGTTGAACATCAGTTAAGTCCTTGGCATTACTTGGACTTACTTTAGTCCATTATTGTATTGAATAGACTCACTTAGGCTTCATTTTAGATATTATTGTATACATACAACATTATTATATACTTCAATAACTTTCCAAGCTTTCATGTCAACTAGAAGTGATTCTAATTTTTAAACATATGCCAATTGTTAGAACAGAACTTGTAGCTACATTATTTGATACATTTAAAAATGTTATAATTGTTAAATTAAATATGCATATTGGTGAATGTAATTTTAAAGTGTTGCTTAATTATCTGTTTTAGTATTATAAGCAAAATTAGGAACAGCGCCGATAGTGATGGTCAGAGGACTGACTCTAGCTTAGATAATGGACCACCTTCACCACTTCTACCTCCACTACAGAGACGAAGACTGTCTTCTATTAAAGATGCCAAAAAAGCAGCACAAAATATTGTAAAGGTATTTATTTATATGCAAACACTTATTTTTTTGCTCTGCTCAGACATTGTTAGTATAATATGTTTCTGTAATGAATGTCATGGATCTATGAAGTGATAGATACTGCTTATTATAATCTTGATCTAAATAATGTTTAGAAGGAGAGGTATGATGCAATATATGTTAGGAAAGATTAATACTCGTAATAGTATCATCTATCAATCTAGGTAAAATTGAAAGCCACTTGTGTTATGTAGTTTTTCCTTAATTACAAGATATTTATTACCAGATATTTATTTATTTAATTACAAGATATTTACTTTACAACTTATTAGTCTACCTGATGGTAAGTGGGTACTGCCGCCCACTGGCTTAACTCTGAAAGCATTACTAATGTGTAGAAGCTGAGAAATAACACGAAGACTTATAACTTGAGTGAGCAATGTGTAATGTATTTGCACTTGTTGAATTTCAGTCAAATAACCATAATATTACAAATGAAGAGGATTCTTTGGATGCTGAAGATATATTTGACTTGGAAGGCATGGACTCGCGCAACAATATCGCCTCCGACGGTGATGATTATGACTCTGGTCGTAAGTGTTCTATAAATTATAATATTTTTTTAACGTAATATATAGTCATGTGCATCTCACTTGGCAAGAGTCTGATAGAGTCATTAGATGCGCGAAAGTCCTTTTGCTCTGCTTTTTGTTCTGCGCATCTGTCTCTTTCTGACTCTTGCCAAGTTACGTGACAATGACCGTACTTGTGTATTGTATATCTGCATTCTGTTGTAATAATAAGGAATTTATTTTCGTTTTTATTTATATAAAATCAGGCAACAAATGTGCAGATGGTTATTTGAAAATGGTTGTCACCCTATGTTAATCAACATTTAAGCAAAGCTGTTGATTAAGAAGCACTTATGACTATTTAAGGCCTATTAAAGTGTAGAGCGACAAAGCTTAAATTTACTTAGCTGATGTCAGTTTTTGCATCATGGATCTTCTATTCCTAATGTTAAAGATTTAGTTGAAGCTCTATAAGAGTATAATATAACGTTGCAGCGGACGACAGTAACGACGAAGGTATCCACATCGTGCGCCCGCGCCCCGCGCAAGCCGACATCGCCCGCTCTCTGCCGATCAATGTGCCCAAAATGACGTCGGTGCGTGCCAATCCGAGAGGCATGGATGACTATGTAAGTTTATATTACTCTTTTGTTCGTTCTTGTATATTTTTTAGTCTATGACAGGATAATTGAAAACATTTCTATGTAATATTTAATTAATATTCTAGAAATATAATCCCATATCGCAGGTTCATCGTCTTAAGCATAATTCATTGTGAATGACAAAAACATTTTATGCCAAAGGAACATGCATAAAAAAATTACCTACTGGTGACTTGTTAGAGGGATGTTATAACTTTGAAGTGTCGTTTTGTAATTTAAGTTATGTAATTCTCGCCACATTGCATTTGGTTGACATATTAGTTCTTAAACTGAGATTTTAAAAAATACTTTGAGCAATACTGAGTTCTGAGAAATAATAGTACAGACGCAGCACAACTTCACTGAAATGCTACCCAATATTAGCCAGAATAATACCCAAGAAAAATATACTTTAATGTGTGGACTAACGCCAACTGCGACGATAAAATACAAGAGAATATCTAGACACGCGGCAACGTGTCAAGACAAGTTCTAGCAAAAGAATAAAATAATAAAAAGAAGAATAGAAAGTATAATATTACACGAACCACTTGGTGGCACATTTAACCCCTCCATAACTCAAAACCTATTTAACGCAAACACATGAAACTACGTGTGTTTATTCATTGTATTTACAAGCTTTTTATAGTAACTATATATCGTTCAGGAGGAGACGGTGGACATAGCGGCGAGTATTCAGGCGATCGCTCGCTCGGTGCACAGCGACATGTTCGACTTGCCGCGCCCTCGCTTCTCTACGCAGATCTAAAGTCGCAACCCTCCCTGTTAGTATAGTAAGTAATCTTCGTGTATGCAGCTCATGTGACAAATATGTTGATTAACGAGCCATCGATCGAACTAGATAATAAGCACAGCAAAGTAGGTATTTAGTACTATTTAGTTACGTTCCTCCTGTGACTTTCGGTCCGCTACAACGTCCCGCACGCACCGTACGTGCGGACGTGCGTACGCGTTGAAATATGCTGCGATTGTCTTGTTTGATCAATGGTCTGTGGATTCATGTGTGTGTGTAGAAATAGGAATTGGTATACTGATTGTCTTTGTTTACTGTAAGAATACTGTAGGGGTTGTATTTCATTGTTTTTATTAGTGTGTTCATTGTAACAAAGTAACCGGTTAAGAATACGGCAACTAGTCTTACGTTGTCAAGTGTTAAGGAAAAAATCTAATTTCAAAGTTTAAGGAAAAATGTCATTTGTAACTTTATATGAGGTCTTGTACACTTAAAGGCACTCCCTCGCTGAGATCATTCGCCTGTAACTAAGTTAGTAATATAACATCAGAGCAGAAGTTGTAACATCTACTCGCTTCCTTGCTGTACTTACTTCCCTACATATAATGTAACAGATGAAATGTAGTGTTTACATCGGCTTGTTCTTTTACAAGCGAATGCTGGTCGTTAAGTGAGGGCAAGTGTAAGTATCTATTCAAACTCGAATCTTGAATTTCAAACCTTAAGAATCAGTAATTTAGTATAGTTTCTGCGAGACACACACTTCTATGTAAACAATTATTTGTTACATGACTAGTTTGTATTAGTTTGTATGAACGAGACCTGCTCTCCGGAACTAAAGTCAATAAGTCTTCGAGTTGTGTATGACGGTTGCGTATATTGTACCATTTACTTATTGGTGCTTGCAAGATGTGATTAAGTGACCCTAGTTGCAGGTTATAATATTTATATGAACATAAATCACAGGCTCCAATTTGATCAGCTCTCTCCATAACTGTACGCACCTTAATAGTCAGTAAATTTAAAAAAAAACGTGTCAATTATTACCGTCGATAGTTCCTATCAATTTCTGCACTCAACTGTAAATAACGTACTCGCCTCAGATTAATTTAGCGTGGAAGGTGTTAAAATTTATTAGTACTTGTGGTTTATGTTCATATTTATACTGAATTTGAATTGAACACAGTTACAATCTCTTCAACATATAATAAATAATTTTAATTAATGTCATTTAAAATCCAGTTTCTAACTTAATTACAGTTCTTCCTCATCACATAAGTATTTTATGTACATTTAAAGAGTTATGAATGTCTTCTCCTTATCGATGTGAATAGAATTTTACAGGGTTAAGTAACATTGTGCTCGGAAATTTATCATAAATAATATATGATATACACATAGCGTGTGATCAAGAGGCTATGAATTGTTAATGATATAGAATTATTATGTGTGTTTTTAGTCAGTCAAGAGAATTTATTGTTAGAATTCTACTTCAACCATTCATAATAATTAATTTTAAGAAGATGATTGGAACTGGTCGGCTATCCATACTCCATAGTATCAAATTAATCCATTTACACAGCGGGGTGTAGGCTTCTAGGGTTGGAGCGCTCAAAATCTTGCTTCCACTTAGTTGTATCAGGTGAAATCTTCTAAAGTCATGTAACCTGAATATACAGCTACCATCTCAGTCTTCCAACATAAATCGAAGTTCCTACGAGGAGAGGTTCCTTGGTTTTGTGAACGTAGTATACGTTGAGCTAGTCTTAAGGGTTCGGTTTTATATTCAAATTTGGCTTTACCGTATTAACGACCACCTTTAAGATATGCTCCGGCCCTATTTCGTACTGCAACCCCTACCTCGAAGTGGATCTCTAACAAGCTATACATTTTGTAAACAAGGAAATTAGTTGAAACGATGTTGAAACGATGTCTCGCAAGCCGGTGCCAAGTTAAATTCTAGAACACTGGATGTTATCTGTATCGTACCCCAGACGGTGACCAATCGAGAGCGAATGATTTATTATCTTCCTGGCGACTTATCGCTAGAAGATAGCAGTGTTTTGAATCCGTTGGATAATTTCAGTTGATCTGGTTTCTTTGATAATGTGTTTATGTGTGTCATATTGAATCATGTGAATGTATATGTAATTATAAAGTCTGTGGATTTGTTATATCTATACTCTCCTATACCTGTTAACATCTAAGTCATATCTCTGTTAATAGGAACTTTGTGAGTTTTCTATTAATTTTTATGTCGTGTTATCTTATTGATAGGAAAAAGTGTACAAAAATATTAATACTTGCATTTCTTACTAGTCTTTTAGGGTCACGAAAAAGTAATAAATCATCCCTACTGAATTTTTATTCAACTATATACTGGATTCACTAAATATTATGTTAACGGCTGTACATAGAATCATAACACCATCATTAGTTTTCATAGATAATACATTAAAAATACCTTTATTTTTATAATTAATATTTTGAATGTAATAAAAGCAGATGGAAAATTGGATTAGGAGGAGGCGCTGCGGAGGGTCTTATTAAACTTATATTGTCTCGTATAATAAGTAAGTCTATATTCGGTTTGTACTACCTACTTGTATGTTAAGAATGAAGTGCATAGCAGTCCATGGTTATTTTGTGTCTTCCAAAAGCACAGTTCTGTAAGAATCATGTAATTTACGGTTTAATTGGGTGTCATTTTTCAGACATGTACCTATTTGGTTTAGATTTATATAAAATTTTCTTTGGTATGACGATGTCGAGATGGACCTTGATTGTAAAGATGTTTAGAAATCGTGTAATAAAAATGATGACAAATTGATTTTATTTATTTTATATCCCAAAATTTTATCAGTCTCCTTACTGTTGCTGCTCCGTTTTTCCATAACCTTGAAACTTAATAATTTATGCTATATGAACACTTGTCGATACGTTTTTCAATATTACCTATTATCAAGGAAGTTATAATTATATTATTATCTTAAAGTCCGTAGACTAAAGAAGATTACCTTTAGCATTTCCGTAGAATAACAATATGTAACAAAATGACACTACAGTTTTTGAACCTGTGCACTAAATGACACCGTTGCTATGGTTACAGCGTCACAACAAAGGAATTCAGTCAGGTGGCCTTACAAGAACACTAAAGATTTTTAGTTTATTAGTAAAAGTAATTATTTAGGGTGGACATGTTGGGCTCGCGTTACCACTTGTCTCGACAGGATTCGGGCGCCAAGCGCGCGATGGCTGATGACGATGATGAATTGTATAGCGGGTTCAATGACGTGGCTCCCGCACTCGATACCCGCTCCTTGCGAGAGGATCAGGCCTTCCAGCAAGCTGTGCCCACCGCTGGGATTGGAAGACTGCCCAGTCGGACCGGCACTGGGGTACGTATCTTATGGATCGTATTAGCTCAGAATAAAAAATATCCTATAATAAGGATAAATAGATAAACAAGTCACTCTGTGATATTATGTGTTCTCCCGTCTCCATCGCCCTAAATCAGTAGAATAACGTTTAGAAGTAGGCAGGTATATATGGGCAGTAAGTACCCAATGGGGTAGCAGCTCCCCTCTCCCCTTTTGGTATACGAATACCGTTTCATAAGCATATCCTTTTTTCTCCTGGGCCCAAAAAAATTACTTCATCATTTAACATTAACCATGTTGGCATCCTCTCGTTTAGATTACAAGCATGTACGCTCATGTAGGCAATAATTTGTTGTATTAGTTCAAAAAAGTACCTACTAAATATTTTAAATAATTGTGGTTTGTTATGGTCGAATTGTAACGGACGTTTAACATAACCATGTTGTCACACAGTTGTTCCGCGTGGGCACGGTGAGCGTGTCGCGCGCGGGCACGGCGGCGGCGCGGCCCGTCACGGCGCTGCGGGCGGTCGGCTACACGTCCGCGGCGCGCGACTCCTCGGCCAGGGAGGAGAGCAAGGAGGACAGGTGAGGCTTGGGAACATAGCCTTACTACGTGGTTTTACACTGACAGGTTTTACAATACAAAATGACAGTTATTGTGGACCGTTGGGAATATTATTTATGAATTTTCAACTTTAAATTTGATAGGTGAACGGTTGGTAAAAAAGTTTCCCAACCATACACCCAGGTGGTCTCGATAGGTGGACGGTTGGGAAGAACCGATTTTTTGTGCCGAAGCGACGCCCCCGATCCCGTCAAACATTGAAAGAACTAAATTTCACGTTAAATACCCATGGAACCCACTTCACCTCCTCGCGTTTTCACGTAGTATCTAATTTAGAAGTATTTTCTATATAATTTTGTCTCACGATTATCGCCTACGTGACGAAAACCTAAGATTACCTCCCTGTCCATGTAACCAAGTGTAGTATTTTTAAATAACCTTTTCGGCTTGAGCGGATCACGTAGTAGGGGTATGTCCCCTTCTCAGCTTATTGCTAGGTAGGTACAATTTACATTTGATATAAATATAAATACAGCATTTATAAATTACTTTACTATGTTTCGTCATATTTCTTAATAGCATCGAGGATAAAATTAAACAAATGGAAGCGAAAATAATGGCCCTTGTGGAAGAGTCGTGCATGTTAAGCGCACGAATTGAGCACGACGATGACTCCGGTACCAAGAGAGAATATGACCTGGGCAAGGCAAGTATTGTGTCTAAACATTATAAAACATTTATTTATGTATAAGCTATAACATGTGTTACAGAGGTTTTACAATAATAAACAATCAGTTCCAATATAACCCCAGAAGGGCACAGCAAACATGTCATTGTGTTGAAGTTATAACCACAGATTACTTAATAGTTATTATATAACAGATAAATCACTCCATACAAAATTTAC
>DWKA01001169.1:0-13138 GCA_018249155.1 Panoquina ocola ocola | reverse complement strand
TATTCATCTTAGCGTGATGTTACATAGCCTATAGCCTTCCTCGATAAATGGGCTATCTAACACTGAAAGAATTTTTCGAATCGGACCATAGATCCTGAGATTAGCGCGTTCAATCAAACAAACAAACTCTTCAGCTTTATAATATTAGTATAGATGTTTGAAGTGAAATATAGGATCATGGTTTACCATTAGTCATTTCTAATTCAAGAGCTGAAGAGCTAGGAGCTGAAACGTTGAAAGCGAATTCGCTCTATGCTGAAAGTGTCAGCGTCAATCGTCAATCATGAATTTATGAAGCAAGTATGAAGTCACCTTTTTTGACTATGAAATTGATCCTTCCTAGGTCTAAGTACGCCCATGGATATGCCATGATGCTTTTACCATCACGTGCTCTACTCAAAGACCATAAATAAAACAATCAATTACCACGTGACCCTCAACGTTCTGTACCCTAAAACGCAATTTACAGATCAAGTAAACACAGGACGTCAGTTAAACGAAATTGTAATTAAATCTGTTAAGGGCAGCGGCAAACAATTTGATTATTGGAAACGCGAGCCGAGGGTCCTCCGAATTTATATAACGGGCGCCCAGCCCTCTCACTATTTGTATGGCCCTTGAACGAGTGCCTTCAAAACAAATGCTAACAAACGAAACGGAGGTATATTAAGATATTCCAGTCAAGTCCCATCAGCGGGTATAAATCGTTCGATGAACAAAAGAGAGGTTTATGACAGAGTAGTATCAGTAAAGATGTCTTACAATTAGTACAAATAATTGAAGAATAATATTCGGACAGTTTTAACCGCGTCATTTTGAGGAAAAATCATACTAAAGTATTTAAAAATCGTTGGTTAGAGTTAGATGATAATGTAAGTTGTTGTTATTGATGACGAGGACAAAAGTGCGCTAAGGGTTAGCGCTCATCTGGCCACACACGTTGAACATTATCATATTTTTCTTCGATGCAATAAAACTTTTTAGATTGTCTAAATATCAATTAGGTTTTATTTTATTTGTTTCGTTCACGTTTCAGAAGGTCCATTATTTAAAATATCGGCTCTTTTCGATCTTGCCCCAATAATTTTAGGTCAAACAGCGATTGGTTTTTCGTCTACAGATTGAAAGAAGTGTACAGGAAGGAATCTTCGCCGAACACTTCGCCGAACAATGATTTCCTCCCGAAATTCGTGCGAAGAGAATGTTCTATTAAAACCTTGGATTGGTAAGCAATTCATATTTCGGTGGTCCACAGACTAAAACGACCAAATTACTTTTTATTTATGTTTATCAGTTAATGCTTACCCGCAACCTGACCGATATAATTTAAATTTGTTTTGTATGATTAAGTAACTAATTGACTACGTAATGTTTGCATGCTTATAGGTAGGATTTAGTCGAATACAATTTTATCCATTCAAATATGATTAAATCTAAATTCAGCTAATAAATTATATTTGAATTTGACTGTAGGTAAGTAAAGGTGTAGTCTAAGATGGTGCATTAAGTTAGCAAAAACCTATCTACTCTTATCTCAAGAAAAAAGTATTTTAAGGCTCCCTAGTCATAGGCCGGCGGAAACACGAACGCAAGAGCTTTAATATTCTACCTCTTCACGTTACATTATTACGAATGATGAGATGAACTCCGTTATCCTCATTGCGTATTCAGAAGTATCATTGATATTATTAAATATCGTTTCGTATAGTCTATTTGACTAGGTAATAAACTTTGATAATAATTAATTTTCTTTCATCAACTGCAGGTAGGTACATGAGTTTTAGCTTATTAACTTATTAGTTTTAACATAGCTCTCTGACGCCCGAACCGTAGTTCCTAATTAAGCATGTATTTCGGGTATCAGCTCTCCAAATCTTAGTGTAACATTAGTTTCGTCTCAGGATCTAATGCCTCGTTTGTTTCCCTCTTTGGTCTCAGCTGTCAATGCTAACAATGGTCTTGCATTCTTTGCATTGCATTCTTTGATGTCCAAGGTCGATGGCCCCCACTTATCATCAGGAATGTTAGTCGACCACAAAGTAAGTAGCTAATAGTTCAGTGTGTTCACCTGATGTCATTAGTTGCCACCACGCCGAATCTTGAGGACATTGAATTCAGCGGCTTCTCTGATATCGTTAGATAATAATCAGTCCACCTGATCAGAGCGATACGTGCCTATTTAAAGCTAAGTATAAACGTGTTTTTAGACTTTTTACTTTTTTTAGAATTTCCTTACATCTATTTATGAAAAAATACATAACCTTTTTTATTTCAAGTAACCTGACGTTATATCCATCTGTAGGTAATAAATAAGAACCTTCAAGTACCTTAGCAAGCGGAAACCGGCAAAAATCAATAAGCCCTCGACAGAAGGTGTAAAAATAGAACAGGCATTTTGACCACGAATGCGTACCGCTATTATAATAAACAAAGACGACCTGGCGACCCTTTCCCCCAGTTAGCGATGCGTGTGATAATTACCCGACATCTGAGCGTGCCTAATAAATTATGAGGAAAGTCGTCTTGCGATGTCAGGTCTTGCATGTCAGGTAAAAGGAAAGCGTAATTAAAATTCTTTTGGTAGATATACTTCCATCGTCATATTTTTTCCTAGGATTACTAGTTTTGTGTGTGGCTTTGATTTAGATAAATTTATCTCTGGTTCCAAAGCTTGGCATGCAGGATTTCCTCAACGGGCCCCAGGGAATGTGTAGAAAATTGCTCAGAATTTTACTCTGCATTTTTCTTCGTATTACGTTTCGAAAGATTGGAATGGATTTTCTTTTTATATTTCAAGAATTGAATATTGTGACTATTCGAGGCTATGGAGATGACAAGTTTAACAATTACTAACTCCTCAACCAGTCGATTGGTAGATTAGCAAGTCTGAAGGTACTTTCACTATTGTGGATTGAGGAGTTTAGGAGTTGTCGAGAATCTGTAGTACTGCGGAACAACGTTCACCAGGTCAGCTAGTTATTAAATAAAGTAATAAAGCCCTATGTTTTCGTTAGGGTTAGTAGAAGATCATTTAATAGCCATGATTATGTACTTAAAATGAGTTTTACAGGGTGAACCCTTAAGGGTACCCATTATGACTCTCCATTATTGCCTCTTTGCGTTAAGGGTTTCATTGTCACTATAAAAATAACGAACGCCCGTAAAATACCCATAAAGTCTATCATAGCTGAGTCTTAAAATGTATGTCTGACTCAGTTGATAAAGAAATAGTAGGTGTATTCGTTTTGTACGCGAATACAATAGATAGGTACTCATTTCAGCTTCTAGACCAGGGGAGAGACATAAGTTTTAGGACCAGCAAGGGGGAAAAGTTTCTTTTTCTTTAGGGGCCAAACTCAAAATAAAAAAGATTGTACGGTCGAGGAAGCCCCGTCAGGAACGATGTTCCTTACTTTTTTCGGTCACTACGAGCGCGCGCCCATGTATTCATTTGAAGTAGGCTCAATACACACACGCACACATACACAATACATTTCGTTAGGTAACGATTTAACTTCAAGTAGCTTCTTACCAATAAGAACTTTTATGAATAAAATAGCACAAGGCATACAAAATCAGCTAAATTATAACAACTTCAGGATCAAGAGTTTAGGTCGAGCCCGTTTTCTAATCGTCGTCAAAAGACATCATCGTAACACAATCGAAGAATAGATTCCAATCTCATTGTTATATAAAGTTAGAGTTAGATAGATAGGATAATTATTATTATTAGTTGTGGTTGAATTATCGTAGTTAATTATTGAGATTAATGACACTAATTCCATTATGTATCACTGCACCCAAAACCAATTAAAACATTGTACAGGCAATTACACAAATTGAATTCACAGATATGATGAATGTCGTGCTAAATCATTCGATATTAAAACAAACGAATGAAATATTCAAACCGTTGGTCATTGCGGAGATATAGGGGAGCATTTTTATGGAAATAGGTGCTAAATCAATGGGAATATAACAAAACATTTCAGGACGCTTGCCGAATAGAACGGCAGCAGCGGCGTTCATGAAATGTAGGATATTTAGCAGTAAATAGGACCCTAGGGATGCTGGTCACGTATCCGAACGCCATCAGATGCGCTGAGTATCTACGGGTATTGTGATGCGATATTTTGCCGGCAAACGGCCCGGGTTATTTAGTAAAATGGCTCATTAGTTCGCTAATAGTCTACGATTAATGACTTGTGCGAAAGTTATTACAAAATGTTAATTAGCAATTAATCTTTTATAAAAGAAAGTACTTATTTGTATTTTTTACGTATTAATTAATATATTCAAGTAATTACTGAATAAATAGGTAATGATTTTGGTGATGGAAAAAAACAAACAAATAATTTTCTTTGTAACGTAGTTTATTGAAAATAATAAACATCTCTTGGCCTTAATTTACAGTTGAAAATATTTTAATTTAGCGTTACATAGGTACATAATTCAACTGTACCCATAATGTAAAGTACTTGCTTTTGGTAATTACATAGAAAGCGTGATTGTTAACTATCTACAATAGGTAATACTTTTCTACTTTACCCCCTTTTGCCTTTCGCAAGTCTTACAAAGTCAATATAGTAGGTAGGTCAGCAATTCCAATATTTACTTCTTGGGTTACGCTGACGGGTGAGGCTGTAGTGAAGAGTGGTCTCCCAGTTGGAAAGTCAACCCCCCTATTCAAGAACAATACTTCACTACACGCACACTTAAGGATTGTTGCAGCCCTGTGATCGGTTCATTTAATGCAACTCATTTGCACTCTGGTTTCTTCAATGAAAAAGACAGAGAGAGAAATACAAACAATCGAACATCTCTTTCTATTGGACCATGAACCATAAGCCGGACCATAGCTCGGCAGCTATTACCTCATAGTAACGAGTAAGGGCTGTGATTTGTTCTGGTTCTAACTAGTCCTTAGTGAGCCTGTCGTAAAGTATTGTTCTAAAATATGAGGTAGGTATGTCTCATAGCGCTACTTTCGCTTTCGCTAGTCGCATCGCCGCTCTTTTAGACGCCAGCGTATATTTCATATTTTTTCGTACTTTCTATCGTATGTAGAAGTAATTTAGGTTGAATTTAGCTTGTTATTAGATTAGTATCTTTGCTGCCACTCCGTCCGTCAACGCTGCCCCTGGCTCGTATGAAATCGATTCTCACAATAAACTGTAGTTTTGTATACAAATAAAACATTAAATGTTGAAATAGATGTGATGTAATCAAGCTGTTTATCGATTTCAAGAGCTATTTAATTTACTTATTTTTGGCAATTCCATAAAAATAAGTTAATATTGTACACGAATATAATTCGATTACAGTAATCAATGTTTGATTGTGTCTATTGATTATTCAATAACATTCAATCTATTGAACTGTGTTGAAAGTTTCATTCTAAATTATAGATGAGCTTTAAAGAGCTCGCAAGTCACGTTGAAGTAAAGTTATTACATCGATCGCTGTTCAACAAATTGATTCAACAATTTGAAGTTCATCTGAACATTCATTACAAAGTTTAGGGAAAATTTCAAGCCTATCTATATTTGACAAATTTACAAACTGTTTTAATTACAATGTCATAACTTAACGTACAGTCGGCAAAACAATTAAGTACCTATACATGTGCGTAAATGTACATCTTCTATATAATATGCCCTGTATACTTCATTTTTATAATGTGTAAAATTTATTTATCTGTAGAAAGAACATAGAAGATTTGTAGGTGACACACGCGTATACTTAATTATTTTGCTGACTGTACATCGCTCTTACAAAGCTCTTACAATTACGACTCTAGTAGTAGGCTTCAATGTTTACTGGTCGATAGTTCACTTACTTTTACCGATTTCTAATTTGTTCATTGGCACTCTGTAACCTTAGTCAGTACTTATTATAACAATATAATTAATTACTATAGGTACGTTTTATTTACAAGCGAAAGTGTTTAAGTAATATGTTTGTAAACCCCGTCGAGCATATAACTAATAGAGCGGAAATGTTATATGTTTTGTTCGAAAACAAATTACGCCAAAACATTGCGCCGGTCGCTGCGCTCTGATTGGCCAACACACAGCTCACTTGGTACCTAGTTGGCGCGGCAATGTTTTAAAGTGACAAATCACTGATCAGCTTCGAAATTTTCTAGCACATATTACTACTCTATCCGGTTACATGCTCGAAGGTAAAGCCTATGGCGCTGTCCTATTGCCATCGGTCGTACGATGCTGCGATGCGATTTCACAGTGACGTACGACGTTGCACTATGACATCGCATCGCAGCATCGTACGACCGATGGCAATAGGACAGCGCCTATGACGACTCGGTATTTGACATTGTACAGAATTAGTTCATGCAAGACATAAATTGGTTCCTTCGAATGCGTATAGTAAACGTGTAATTATACATATTATATAAATTATTCAGCAACATTTAATTATTAACTTATATGTAATTTATTTATAATAATATCACCTTTGGCATTATTAACTTTAAGAATTAAACTATAGTAAATATACAGACTAAAATAACGACAACAAATTTACAATTACGTTGTGCACCAATTAATTATTTTAGCTTATAATTATAATGTAGATATATCATCACATACATAAAGTATTTATTGTTATATTTAGTAAAAAATAAAATTTAATCGCAAAAAAATTGGTAACCTTCCGTTCCTACTTGTGGTTGAAATGTGTATGTAATGTACTCGTATATGACATAGTACATAGTCCACATTCAAAAATGGTATGTTTATTCTATTACCTACTTTAAAAAACATTGGTACTTAATTCAACAAGCTGGCATAATTAGCGTTTTTGCTTGAATTTGATGTTGTACATCCAATTTTCCTCCATGAACATCGAATAAGTTCAAAATCAAAAATTTAATCACAAAGATTCTTAGTGAGATGAGAGATAAGCAATTATATTATTACTGAGACAATTTTGAAAATAAGAATGCGGTAAAAACGCTAATAAAGTATTTATTACGTACCCAGTAATATAGGTACTTACCTATTTAAGTTGAGGATAAAATTTTAACATAGTGTGATGATATATCCAAGATGTTGCTTCCCGCGGCCTATACTTGCATAAAGGGGTCGCAATATCCACCCTTCACCCTTACATCCAAAGACGAAGCTTCAAACCAGTGGAGACGTCAAAACTCAAGATATCCGTTACAACTTAATATTATATTTACAAAAAGCAGTATATCTATTGTGCGTTGTAAGGTCGTGGCAAAATTAACAATTCATAGAAATGTATATTTAATTTGAACTTAAATATAAATAACTTCGCTCATTCGATGGAAGGGTAAAGTTAATAATAAAATGCTTATACATACAACAACAATACAAGGCACTGGCCAATAATTATAATGACATGGTAATGTATATTATGTCTAGTAGGTAGTGAAATTGATCAATGATCCCCTTGAAGAACTGATTAACAAACTACCTTTCTGTCAAATCCATCAATGATACCTTTGACAAATTGATCAATAATCCTTCTGACAACTTGATCAATATTTCATAGAATAACCTTTTGTGATGACTTCCAGACGCTTTTGTTTAAGGTACTTTTTGTTCTATAACAGTTTTTCAAGACCTTGTCCCAATTACAATTTTATTCTTATTTCAAAAGCATTAGATACCTAGTGGTGTAAGTAGTTAATGTGGATTCATGTAGGTTTTATTCAATTTTGGAATAAAAAACACGCCATACCTAATGTATGAATGAAATAGCCATGAGTTCAATGAACCTGTATAAGGTGTTAGGAATTTACGATTTTGTTTACAAGTAATTGACATTAGGATGGGTTAAGGTCTTACCTGCATGTCCTATCTAAACGTCAAAAATGTTCATGAGTTTTTATGCACAAAGGTATAAGGATTTTCGAGCGTTATGCAAAGTCCACATATAAATATTATAGTTAGTAGGTAATATTATGGACGAAACATTTTTAAAAGTAACCACGCAACGGTTTTTTATTTTGTTTCAATTTCATTTTCCTTCCCAATAACTTTGACCGAGTCAGAAGCTAAAATCTCTGTAACTATCTACAGTTTATTTCACAATTCCAAAGCATATAATCTCTTAATTAACCATTACTATCTTTATCTCACTTTATACGGCTTATTTGACAACAACGTAGTCCATACGAACACTTTTATAAACATTTTATTGCACCATAAAAAGTCAACAATAGCACGATATGAGCGCTATAGCGGCGTCTCGTCGCCGGATTCAGTGAACGGTAGCCTCACGACCTTCGTTCCCGATAGAACACCCACACCTTCTAAACAGGACCTTCTGTTTGCGAGGACATCTCTGAGGAACGCCCTTCTCGGGCCCGCTAAGTCCGTTCCAGTGATGGACCTGGTCAACCGCCTTAATGCTGGCAGCTTCAAGGCTTCCTCGTAAGATGGCGGTTCATCCGTGGGAGTAGTTTGTGCGCGGCCTCCGAACGGATCCCGCGAACATGTTGGGGAGAGCTCCCTAGAATAATATAAAGTGTTCTGTCCTTGTCTCGCTACCTGAAGCTCCGGTATAGGCTCGTAGTTCGCCGGACCGCTACTCGTTAAGTCATCTAACAGCTGTCTAGCACTTCTAGAACCAGTTAAAACACCAGCCCAAGACCGTCTGTTTAGTTGCTTCGCTTCGTTAGTTCTTTCGTTCTCTGCTATGTTGTGACTGGAGTGCGTGGTAGCGATGGTAACTTTCGGTCTTCTGGGCGGCTCGTCGAAGGAAGCCGCTTTGACGGTGGGCCTGTTTGGTCTTTCCCCTTCAATATCTATTAAAACCCCAGGAGCGGCAGCCTCACCGGGATCTTCCCGTACCGCTGCGTCGATTCGCATGGCTTCGGAGTAAGAAGGAACTAGAGCGCAGTTACCGCGGATAGCGGCGAATAGTTCTAGGCTATCTACAGTTGACGCGTGGGATAGTGGCAACGTTCTGGGCGGTCGTGGTGCGGAACATAGGACTGCACTCTGTTCGTCCGCGAGAGCCCACGCGTAGTTGGTGGCAGGAACTGGGGGCAGTGTATCTGATAAGTGAGTGTCCAGGTCGAGCTGGCGACTCGGATCTAATTCGTAATTCGTCCCGAAGATTTTTGTTATCTGTAACAAGATGGGTGTATTAATTTTGTCCTACGACTTGGAATCAATATCCGGTTAATCCGATTTACTAACGTTGAAATAAAATGGTCTGGTATATTATCATACAAAAGTGTTAAATATAAATCAAATAGGTATACTTTAAAACAATGGCGTTTAAAAACATATGTATTTTTAATTTAACTGAATTAGGTTGTCACGTTTTAAACGATTTAAATAAATTAACTAATTGGTTGTAGTGCTCTGAATTTACGAGATAAGGCCAAGGCGTGTTTTAATCCTACATTTTCCACGAAAAACATCGCTTCCAGTTGCTAGAAATGTAAAGTAGGAAGCAAATATTCAACACCACGATTCCTCGCCGGATAGCCCGCTGCGCTACGAGTACGTAGCTTTACGAAAAATTCAAAATAAACTCTTCAAAAATGTGAAGCGAAATTTTCACTGCGCGTGACAAATCTGTAAACTTTGATGTAGGAACGAGGACGATTACAAGGTTGCATACGTTTTAACTGGATCACTATTTCAGGGACTAGTCGGTGATGATTTTGACGAATTTCGTGATCAGCAGTGATCACTTACCATCGGGTATCTTTTCACCTCATTCGTAGGCAACTCGCTTAAAAAAGGATGGGCGCACAGTGCGCACATACTTATATATATAACCAGTGATTAAAGTAAGAAGCGCAAAGTCTGCCAAGTTTTTAAAGCTTGTAAAATCCCTTTCATAATGCCCCTATCCCTCGGGAATTGATGCGGATTCCCTTTGTAGCCCGCCAGCTCAGCAGTAACTGAAAAAGAGCACCGACTAACACAAACAGGAGCCTTTTCGCTTAAAGCACTTGTATAGCCATTCAGCACAATTCGTGAGAACTCAGCGTGTTTCCAAGAACTTTGTGACTAGAATAGTTTAGCTAAAGTTTCTTCAACCAAGTTAATTACTAAAGCCTATTCATGTTATTCTCCTGGGTTTTGTACGCTGTGGTAGGTATACAACAGAGTTTGTACCTATATAGAAACATGTTTTACCACGATCATTTCTATTTATTCTTAGCAAAAAGGTCGGACGTAAAATATTCTTATCTCTGTATTATAATCTAAAGTACAAATAACATTTTTATTGCAAGAAAAAACACACTGGCATATCTGCGATTTGTTTAACTTTTTAAATGTTCAAAGACGTATAAATAAAACACGCAAAAGTACGTGAAATACTCGTTATTTTGCCGTCAATATTTTCTGTTTTTTTAATAATTTTTATTTTCATTTCTTACCGTATAGTGGACGTAGGCCGTATTACACTCTATAATAATTCGGAGAGGCCACGACAGTAGTAGGCAGGACAACGTCCAGAAGAGAACTTGCGACGAGTACCACGGACATCGATCGGCATCCCTGAAAGAGATGTAAAGTTCAAACTATACGTAGCCGCAGAAGTTTTAACGAAAGCGTCATAGGGATACGGAAGAACTACACAATTTCTTTAAAAAAAATTCGCTTTAAAATATTTTGAATAACGCTCTCCAAATAAGAGAATGCAGTCCGATCTAATATCAACTAGAAATCTTTTATGGAATTGACTTGGTTTCACTGAAAGGTAAGACATTGTAGACGCTTAAGTATATAATTTATTAAAATAATGCCATACCTGTAAGCTACCATGTATTCCTTAAAAGAACTAACTCCTATAAGATCTAATCCTTCACGCATCTCCATGAAGTCATCGAATCTCTCGTGCTCCGCAAAGAATCTTGACCGCTGGTCCTCGAATTCTGCAAAGAATTGCAGTTATTAGATGATTTGCTATGTATTTGATGTTTTCTATCTAAAAACTGGAGTCGTTGATTCATTACAAAAAGGATTGGAGTTCAATACCTGACCGGAGTCATAAAACTCACAGGTAATGTTAAAACACACACAGATAAGGCGTTTATACAAATCACCGATTCCTGGATCAATTTCAATACATATTATAAGACGAAAATAATATCTAATCATTAAAATTGCATATCTAAGATTGAACGTGGTTGTAATTTCAACAATTTAATCTTTAATCGTTACCCGCTGTGAGACAAAATGTTATCATTTGTTACCAAAACAAAAGGATGTTTTCTGGTTGGCCTGAAAGGTGTTCCTTCAAGTTTAGCACCGAATTCTAATCTTGCGTTAGATTATCTGTTACACAAGTAATGGGTTATTCCATAAAACACAATTCCTGCCGCTCCGTCGGGAAACAAAAGCACATTTTCCCAAACGAGCGGCGCCGGATCGTTTCATCCGATCGCTAAAGTCTAATTTTCTCTGCCTTGTTTCTGTTAGAAATGAACTCGGATTTTCCTTATATCTTGCTCTTCCTTATACTGTACTTTTTGTTCGGTACTTTTATGATTTTTTTCTACCTTGCTACATATTTTTTTATGATAAATTCTTCTGGTAGAGAAAAAAACAGAAGTTACTTCTTTGAAAACTAAGTATAACAAAGGTAGCCATATAATGCCGGTTCTTCGCATGGTACGTATTTTATTAAAGAGGACTATGTAGGTACGTACAGGAAGTACTAAAAGATGGATAAACCCGTCGTGAGATGGTACGTTACGGTACAAAGGGGATGGGGAATTAAATCATACGATCCAATGCAAACTGCGCAATATATTTTCAGTACAATACCAAGGAGTTGTTATCCTGCACGAATCAATTCTTAAAAGATTCAACAATACGTACATACTTACTTTGCAATGTTATGAGAAAAATAAAAAGTATATTAAAATGAAGAGTTGTCTACGCTTCAGTAAATTACATAAAAATATTACAAAAGTATTGTTTATCAAAAAATGATGTTGTCTTATTTTAGTTATCTGCTATCTATTGTTTATTTTTACTGTATTCACTCGTATGTTAACATTTTACGCTTGAAGAATTGTAAAGCGAAAAAACTGTAGTTTATGCTAGCTGCCCGCCCTCGTTTTGCCTCGGGAAGAATATAGTATATGCTGCTTCTCCTATTGGTCTTAGCGTGATGATAGCCTTCCTCGATAAATGGACTATCATTCTAATAGTGAAAGAATTTTTCAAATCTGACCAGTAGTTTCTGAAATTAGCGCGTTCAAGCAAATAAACAAACAAACTCTTCAGCTTTATAATGTTCTAGTATAGATTAGTTAAGTAGAGAGTTCAATTATGACCTATGTTTATAAAGTTTGAAAGAACAATACCGCCAACAATAAGTTCCTTAATTAAATTACTGCTAACTCTCGTTAGGCTGATATCGTGGTTTGAGTATGTTACTAATACTAGTAAAATAATTATGAAGTTGATCCCAAGTGATCGGCCGAGTTAGCAACTTTGAGCGGTGGAGTTCGGTGGACGTACGGGAGTTTGTGGCTAAATTTATCGAGCGTTTTCGACCTCCGTAGAACAAGTTAAGCCGACGATCGCCTATGATATCGTTAGATCCGAATAATATTGGTAATCTGGAGCGCAGAAAATCGGATTGGCCTTTGACTTTGGCCAGTGAAAGAGCTATACGTTTTCTTTTACTAGGAGAGACCCATTATCTGTAGTAAGCTGCCAATGAGTTGAACCAAAGTCTAAGTCAAGACGAAGTGTAGCGTCCTATACAAATAACAAAACAATAGGCACTAATCTTGGGGTCTGGTCGGTTTGCCGCGCTTCAAAGGACAGAAAAATAAAGAAAGCGTATGTAAAAAAAGACGCTGTCACGCAGAAAAAGTAAGAACATTTTTGACGAAGTCAATGCATGACGATGCGGAATATAGAGGCTTAATAAATCAAAGGGGTGCCAGTTTCATAATAATCTTACTTAACCAAAATGAACTTAAAGACAATGCACAGCGTAAACCAGTAGACGTAGTTGGGTGAAACTTTGAACAGAAGTTCCTCATATAGCCTGCTATAGTCCACAGGGTAGCACTAAGAAACAATCTATACTAATATTATAAAGCTAAAGAGTTTGTTTGTTTGTTTGATTGAACGCGCTAATCTCAGGAACTACTGGT
>DWKA01001168.1:0-13143 GCA_018249155.1 Panoquina ocola ocola | reverse complement strand
GGTAGTGAGACGTTACCGTACATCGCTCGACATGTCAGGTAACATCGCTCGGCTATCCTGTGCGTAGTTTTCAGTTGTTGGATGATGTCGCCAGATAATATGTCAGGCAAAGTCTCGCGACTTCGCTTGACACGTCGCGGGACAATTTGTCGCCTAGTGTGTCTTTGGCATAAATGGTAGGGTAGCTACATGAGTGAAGGGTAAAATGCGTATCGTTAGAGCGCCCTCTATCTTCGATAGCTACTATTAATTTTAATTGGGTTCTCAAGGATTATTATAGGCAATTGATTTTGCTGACCACTGGAAACCGTTAACAGACCGTAGGGCATTTTTTAAAACAGAAATATTTCGTATACTTTTCCGTAAAATACGAAAGGTTTCAACGCGGTACCATTTTAACCGACCTCAAACAGTAAACGGTTTTTAATTTTGTTGATTTTTTACTTAAAAATCTAATTATACCGAACAGTGCGCTGATAAATAATTATCATAAATAAACAGTTCGAACATCTGACAACCCTATCAATGTGTACCTAATTGTTCGATGTTTGTATGTTCGCACCTGGCAGTATGATTGTGAGCGAAAGCAACAATACCAGCAATATCTTAGCATAAATAATGTAATTGTCGATGATTGTTGTAATTGTTGTAACTGTTGTAATTGTTGTAATGGCCGCATTATGCCGACAGCAGCGATGATTGTCTACAGCCCTCTCGTGGCCGCTGCGAAGTGAATGGATATGACGGAGTTGCGTAAGGTCCGCAGAGAAAGATCGACGAGTATTTTTATTTCCTGATGAATAAATTATGTAATTACTTCTTACAATCGTCTGCTAATCTCGAGAGGTGACAAAGTACAAATGTGTGAAGTTTAGTCGGAGAAGGATTTTTATGTTTGAAAAGTTTAAATCATAGTGAAATAACTGCTGGCAATGTTAGTGGAAATTATAAGAATATAAGAAAATATTTATTTAATAGTATAATACTTATACATACATATGTGATACTACGTGTTATTATATTCTACTTAGTACGATAATTGTGCTTATAAAAAAAAACCTTTTTAGAACTTTTTTGACTCGTATTTAATTTTGCTATTTGAGCGTGACCACGATTGGTAAATATAATCAAATCACGTAATAATTTTGTCATTGTATAATGTGTGTAACCTACAATGATATAGGTTCGAAATTATGTCATTTTTTATTTATTGCTTCTGTTTACAACGTAAATCTTACAAATATTTGTTGCTGACGGTACTTATGTGACCTTGCGTCGCACTTGACTTGAAAGGTGTTTTAATTAGTTGTCATACTCGGTACATAAATATTTAACTACATTACTAGGTATTTATGTTATTCGATACAGTAATTTATTTGGCTTCTTACTAAGAAAATATTATCTCTTTTAAAGTAGTAAATGTACATATGTGTGTATGTAGTTTTACGAGGTGATCATACATGTCTTAATGTCTTTACAAGGGAAATATTGGTGTTTGAGGGAAAATTTAGTGAGAGCATCTTTAACGCTAAAGATCTTATAACAATTAATTTTACTTATTTTGTCTGCTTATCTGTTTACCGGTTTTGTTAGTCTATTTCTTCCGGCTTATCTCAGACACTCGTTAACCTATTTTAATGCGATTTTTATTAATATAATAGGCCACACCTATTATACTGTTATCCCATGATAACAATTATTTCTTTCTTCACAATTCGGTAACAAACAAAGTTAAATACGGCGTTAATACAGCTTGACATCTACGTTTCTACGACGAATCTAGTCTAAATATTTTTTTTTGGCTGTGAAAACAATAAATAATACTGACTTTAACATTCAACTTATTCACTGTTACACAAATTGGAAAACAACATTTGTACCGCAACATTTATTTTCAAAATTGTTTCGTAAACCTCTAATGAGTTGAACATAAAAACATATTTTACGTGTAACATCCCATGTGCTGTGTCCAGTTTCACATGTTACTGAAATTAACATTCGGTATACGCGCATCATTAACCCAATACGATTAGTAAGACGGAGGTGTAAGGCTCAAAATTGTATAGCATTACGCCAATTATACCGAGACGCAAGCATACGATCACCAATTGAAATTAGCATTTAATTGTATGTAAAATGCGACATTTGCAAGAGAAAGCGATAATGGATGGATTGGTTTTTACGGAAAATTTATCGTAAGGGATTTATTCCAAGGATATTTACGATGTTTGCAAAGTTCGACCGTTTGCGATCACTGGAGGATTTTTCTTTCGACAAAGGACATGTTTAAATGAATGAACATTCCTTTTAATGACAGGTTTTAAAACGAGCACGATGCTCATTCATTAATGTTATAAATTAAACATGTCCAAAAACTAGTGGTCAGGTTTCCTTTTAATTCGATTAAGTATGTAGTTATTTCTCATTAACAAACAGTAAATTAAGGGTATTTCATGTCTTTTTTTTATTTACAAATATGTAGAGTTCAATTTACAATACAAAAAAATATTCAGCTGTATTTTAAACATCCGTTTTTCAAAATAGTGTAAACTTTATACAAGACTTAATAATAACAAATTATATTATAGTTGTTACTCCAATGTCGAAAGTATCCTGTCTACCTGTCAATATCCATGAATAGTAATGAAGTCAATATTTTTGGGAGCGAAACAACTTCATTAACACATTTATAAATAGAGTCCCAATTATAAACAGTATAATAAAACATCGAGACCTAAATACTCTGATTTCAATCCAGCCAGCCCATAGCTTATGATAAATGGGGGCTGTAATCGTGAAAGTTGGCAGATGCATTGTACGCGAAAATAGCCACTGGGCTACAGATAAATTAGAAATAGATTTGTCTGGTATTCCGGCGTGCACCCTACGCACTACACACTTGCTGCCCTCACTAGTAATATCTATAGACGAGGGTCTTTCCAGGCCGAGAGAATGGATGCAGTCATGCCAAAGGAAATGAAGAGGGTAAAATATGATACTAGACAGAAAGACGTGGGAGATGCTATAAGGTCGGTTTTTTACCCATAAAAGCAAGTTAATCACGTTATGAAGGATAAGTGATGAGTTAAATGTTGTATTTTTCTACGTGTTTTAAACTTTATACGATTGTTTCGCTACGATGCCTTCTGCTACGAACAGGCAATAGAAATATGGAATCAATTCCCATTTCTCAGAAGCAATAAGACTGATAACTCCACTACTTCAAATAGGGCATAGATGTCAAATCTGGGACACGACGCAGCAGGCAACGCGGTGCTATAATTATGATTATGTTTATCTTAATAAATGTATTTTATGTGAGCAGTAACGACTCTCGTCTAGCTCAAATGCTCAATTCTCACAATGAGTGTATCAAATGGAGCACAGTCAACGCACTAGCCGCCAGCACTGCCCGCTGCGCAGGCGCAGGCCCGAACCGAACGTTATATTCTAATCGTACCCGGCCGTATTCAATATCCAGTAGCGGGTATAAATCACTTAGAAAACCAGGCCAATAATAATTTTCTGTTCTTATCAATGATGTACTATCACTTTCAAAGGAAAGCGGGGTCTATTGTGAGTTATCAAGGCCCACTTCCCCGTAACTACCGATCAGGAGTTCATAGAAATCATGCGGTGAATGTGTTGGTGAGCGAATATGCCGTTCGGTTTGATGTATGTACGTATGTCGGAGCAGAGTACAGGGTAGTGACTTACAAATTAGGTATATCTTGCGTACGTCGTCGCTGCGTTCTGCCAGTTGTGTTACGACCTCAAATTGCTTTAAAAAGTACCTACAGCTTACTTTATCAGAGTCAATGTCAGGTATTTCATTTGCAATATTGTCAAATTAGAACTACTTGTCGGTATCCGTAGGCGTTGCAATGTTACATGTTGCTTTAGTTATGACAATAATGTAATTTAATAAAAAGCGTGACTTGATTACACGCCGCGTTGACTCTGTACTAAGGAAATCCTTAACGATGATGATATTTCTCTATGGGGTTTAACATATCCAGGGAGAATGTGTGTTAGAATATATGACCAACATGATTGGCCATAGTTTTAAGTCTCTTCCAAATGACAATATTTATAGAAAGCAAGTAGCGTGACACGGTGACAAACGGCCTGTGATAACCAGAAAACAATGACACGCCAGCCTCATTTATAAACTCAAAGAAAACATTTAATAACCGAATATGTTAAGACATTCCGCAGCAGTCAAGCACCTCGGTAGATGTGGACCGTCACTTATAAATGAAGAGAACAACAAAAACTGGTCAAGAGCGAATCGGACTCGCGTACCATAGTGTTCCGTACTGATAATGTATTCCGAAGTTGTATGTCGTCACAAGTTTTTTAATCTGTGCCTGTATGGATGTTAGTTTTTTGTCTTAGCATTTTGGATATTCATATCTTTCATAACTTTGATTCTGGAAAAGAGATCATAAAAACCATTTTCCAAAAAACTTCGTTGGTTATTAAATCAGAATGAGCGACATCGTCTGATGTGGTCTGATGTCGTTTAATGTATTTAACTGTTTTGTATAATTTGTCTCCGAAATTATTCTCAAACCATATTTTCCGTGATCGCATCTGTCATGTAAACCGTAACGGGACAGACAGACTGACATGCGAGTGATTTTATAAAGATCGTTTTGTTATCGTACGCACGGAATGCTGAAAACGTAAAAGATTGTTCGCTTGGGATTTTAAATTAATTTTTGAGATAACAACGTCGTTGGCTCGGGTCATGTCAAGGTGGCGACGCCCACGGCCATTACCTTACGGTCAGCTCATTGCGTTTATACTCGAGGAAGAATTCTTTGCTGCTTTCCTCGAATATATTGGTACCAGATGCACTTCACTTCGAAATGTACAAATTAGAGCCTTATAAGCTTGGGTTAAGGCAAGTGAAATATTTTCTAGTCATTAAATAAATTTCAAAACTTCTAAAAATATTATTTTAGATTGTTTTTATTGCTAACGATTAATTTAAATATAATGGACAAATACCTTATTGAAAACTTTTATTTAGACACTTACACATACGAGTATTACCTCGTAGGTTAACTTGGTGCCATCATGAAGCGTTAGCAAAAATTTTGCAACAATCCAGTCAGATAATGCAGTAACCAATTTCAATTGAGCAGAATCTCAATGGATGAGCTGTTCGACACAAACCAGTTGAAAACTTGTTAAAAAGAATTGTGTCACGTCGAGACAACGCCCACGATTATCTCGCGAGGAATAATAGCGTTCTCGATTAGTTCAGCACCCGGCGTCTGTTGCTTCCTTGTATGATGTATGTGTCTACTGGTTGGAAATAGCTAATTTTCCATTCTGTAAAATTTTGCTGCTTTGGATTTCTGATTGCTTGGTAGTGGTAGGGTCTGCAGAAAGGACCATATCATGTATTCTTTTGAGTCGTCGTTGCTGTGAAGTCTTATTTGTTATAATCACGGGGCAATAACTTGGAAAGAGGTAGAAAGAGACATTAGATGCTCAAAAGTCGTTTTGCTCTGCTTTTTGTTTTGCACATCTAACTGTCGCTTTCAGATTCTTGCCAGGTTTGCCCATGACTGTAGGTCCCAACTCAAAAGCATCAACGTATCATAAATATAATATGTGTATCAGTTTTTATGTGCCCGTTTGTGACATCATAACTGCTCCCATACAGAAAATGTATTTGAGTGCAGCTTTTTTAAAGGCCTTTTTGTCCTTTTCTAGGCTAAGGTAGTCGATTTAGTAGGTGTAATTTGCTTATTCCTGTAGACATTAAGTTTTTGATTTGTTTTCAATAGAAAGTACTATTTCAGCCAACAGTGTACCGATTATTGGCTATACATCATATAGATTCAATTCCTCAGGCAGATATTTATTTGACAAATAACGTTGGCTCCCTGTTTGAGGATATTTGTCAAGTGTTCCACGATACGGAATCCTACATTGTGATTATGGGTCTTTGAACGTTTATTAATTGCTTCAGCTAATTGGTTACAGCGCCTGTAGCAACTGCAATGTTACCGCGATATGATCTACGTTTAGTCATATCATGGGGTAACCAATATTATGACTAAACCTTAGTAACCAAGTTATAATTGTTACGTGTTTGAGGCAATATATGACATTGAGGTCATCGTGTCAAATGTTACGTTACATTTCTTTATTATTTTACTTCATACCCTTTCGTAAGGACACAAGACATCAGGTTTATGTTTCGAAATATTTTTATATAGAAACTTACAAAGGCAACGGTGTAGGTAATTAGTTTAATCTCTAGTCAGGTAACAAAACAATGAGGGCTAAGTTCTTATTTTTATTGAAGTGTCAAAAACAACATTGCGACCGCAGGTATAAAAGGACACCATTCGTTTTACTTTTACTCCAGGTATGGACAAAAAAAAGAATACCGTTTTTTTAATACAAGAAATTTCGTGTCTGTTTTTCAAGTTCATTCCTAATAGATTTACTCTGAATAAACTGCAAGAGTATAAAGTATAGTCATAAGTAAGTAATTTGGTAAGAGTCTGAAAGATGTATTATATGTGCCGAAGTGGTTTTGCTCTGCCTTTTGTTCTTCGCATCTAACTGTCTCTTTCAGATTCTTGCCAAGTTATTTGTATATGACTTTAACTGTACTACAATAGCTATATTTAAGTAGAAGTGAGGTGGGTCAAAAGCCCCAAAAGTAAATCGGTCAGGCAAAGAGGTCGATTTCGATACAAGATCTGTGTCGGAATTATAATTATACGTTCGTTCCACACAACATCCTCCGAAAACAGAACGAGCTATCGCCGCGCCGATGGAAACACCACGATATCATCTAACCTTACGTTTTTATTAATTTTATGCACATTCCCTACACGCATTTTCAACAGCTGGGTTACGCAATGATCGTGTGCTGCATATAATTAAATCGATTACTTAAAAAAAAACTACTAAAACACTTTTATACCGCAAAAAGTTAAGTAACGGTACTGCTAATCACTGGGGTGTTCTTTCTTCTACAGCCAACCCTGAATGTAGAATTGACGTACGAGTATGTTGGTTTAACCCAAGGTACCATTTAGTATCATCGATACTAAGTTCCTAAATATGAAACTTTATAACAGTTTCGTACTAAACTTGTTAACAACAGAATTACACCACTTTCTAACAAAAACAGACTCGCTTTCTTGATTCAAAACGCAACACAAGTTTTATAAAGGGTTAATGTTATTGTTATGTTATTGATTTTTCTACAATCGGCGTGTAATGTGGAAACTACCACTGATACCTTTTAGGATTTCGTTGTCCCTTTGTACCGTTCCCCAATAGTTGGGTAAACCTCCAAATATTACGAGACATCTTGCACATAAACTGAGAAGACGTTAGCATCAAGATTTCTGTTGCAATCTTCCATGCAAGGCATTTTCGATTCTATTGTTCATGTATTAGGGTTCATAGAGTTATTGTTGCTGACCACTAAGATGGAAGCAATGCAGATTACGTAAACAGCTGGCATTGTCAGTGCGAACTCGTCGGTTTCGTTGTGGGAATCGTTAACAATAGTGCAGTGTAAGTATTCTTTTAAGTCGTGTCAGTTTCTGCTGAGACTCCACAGTTCGCAAGATATTATGTTTGAAGAGAATAAAGTTATTATTTATTTGCTGATAAGGAAGGGTTTATTTATATGTTTAAGAATCAATCTACAACTTAGTGAGTGAATAGTCACCCATCGAGATAGTCGTGTGGAATGAGACGCGTATACAGATCTCCTGCTTTGGGACCCAGGTGAAGGTGGGGTGGTTTAGTGTCCTTTAATTTACAGCCCCATAGAAATTGCAAGGCAGATCAGCTGCTTCTAAAATTATAATTGTTGATAAATAATTTACCTAGTTACCTATTTAGTTAATTACGAGTTGACAATTTAACCCAAGTAGAGCTTATAACGCAATTATAGAACAGAATAGAATACTTGCGCTTATATACACAGACGAATGCTAACTTAGTTCTCACTCAGCACAGACTTGGGAAACACAAATTTCACTTGCCGACGTAATTGTAACCAACACTTTTCCAGTAGTTAATGGATCAAAACGTGACAAACAAGTGGTAAGCGGTTGTAAGAATCGTAACATAGATGTTGTTTTAATTAAAACGCCACTTTAATTAAACGTCATTCAATGTCTTTATTTATGTAATTTATAGTTTCTCGTGTACACCTTTATGAGTTGTAGGTACACTTAAATCCGTATAGGAATATTACGCCGTACCTAATTCGTAATTGTCATTTGAATTCCTTATATTATTATGTGATTTCTAATTTAATTTAACTTTTAAACATCATTGATCTTGTTTTATTAACTTTATTATAGCGTGAATTGCATGATTAGTATATTTAAAGCAAAATTGAATATTGTCATAATTTAAATCGTAAGAAGTCTAAATAGAGCGAGATCATTTCTACCACAGTTTTCCATTTATTCATACAAACTTTGGATATTCTTGTCGGACAACTGTACTAGATTACTTATATTTAACTGGTATCATGTCATCGACCAGGATTTACTTAAACCCCGTAAATGACATTCTAATCGATGAGAGTTTCATTTTAAGCCCGATTTATTTTAAGTCGATTATAAATGGTTCAAAAACCTTAATAGCGTCTGCATTTACGATCGTCTGTCGATTTACGGTTCGGGATATAATTTTATTGGTTACAGAGTTTATAAGAGCGCCTCATTTGTCACGAATTCGGTATTTCTCGTACGTGATTCGGTACGGAAATCGTTTAGCATTTCGCAGGTGATCACGTTCGGCTCTCACCCTTGAGATCCAGTAATGTTAAATCGAACATGTTAAACTTAACTTACTTTGCTTATGTAACCTAGATTTCAAATAACAATGAGTATTTAGTTTTCTATTACGGATCATGGATCTTAAACAATGTATTCATGTATTTTGAATTTTAAAATATGCAATCAAAAGAGGTGCACGAATTTAACTAGCATTGTTGGGAAAAGCGAAAAAATACGAAAAAGATTTCTTTCCATTACTGTTCTTTTTCCTATATGAAGGAAATAATAACCTTCCAATGCCTTCAACTAATTTAATGCCTTAACTCATTTAGTTTTCCACTACAGAGCATGAGCCTCTTCTTATGACTAAGGTCATTGAGGAAGCACCACTGCTTCAGTGCAGATTAAACCATTAATATCTACGCGCATAGGATAGAATTTCTATTTCGCATTCCACCGTGCTGCATGCGGCGTGCAGCGTGCGACCATCCGTTAAGGCACCGGAAGGTGGGTGTTTGAACTGCTGTTTGTTCGTCGTCGACTAGTTAGTGACCGTTGTGGGAGGAGGCTAATTCCCGAATAAATATCCCGGAGCCCTGCGATCACTTGCGTTACAGGATTATGGACCTTTTGACAGGAAATAGATCACGCTCTAGGGTACTCTGTATTCTACTTGAATCAACACTTGCATCTTTCCATAATAAAATCTAAGGTCAACCCGACCTGGAGATATGTCGCTAGGAAACGTCACCTAATTAAATTGCTGAGCTAACCTAACTAACACTATCCTACCAAATTATAATCGAAGTAGAAGATGAGTATTTTCACCTGTCTTTATGACAGCAGTGCATCAGTGAGTCCACGTTACTCGTAATAATGATAAAACAATTTAAACTAAACCGTGAAGTGCTAGACTATTGTTTGGTAAAATTAAAAATTTCCCAAATTATGTAACGGTTCAAATACAAAGGCGTCAAATTTCTTAAGAATTTCATAAGTTCAAGTAAGCGTGAACTAAACCAAATAACTCGGATACTATCACTTTCATATTTATTTAGTATCTGTAATGACTGCGTTGTAATGTAATACGATGTCCGTAAAATGGAGACACTACATTCCTCGAGTTAGATCTGCGAAGTATTTAAAATAACAATCTGTTTACATCGTAAGATACGACAATACTACGTATGAACGTCGATTGTATTCCGTGGACAATGTCGAAGCGTTCGATGCACGGCAAATACATTTTACCTAGATGCCATTATAGATAGCTTACGGACACGGCCTCTTAGAGTTGAGGATATGCACCGAATTGCGCACCTCTATTAGAACTTTTTCTATCCTCTTTTACCAATTATTTAACGGTTTTCGCAACATCATGAAAGTAAATGGTTCCGTGATCGATATCAATTTAAAGCAATACCCGCATGACCAGAACCCTTTTTTATAGTATTGTAACTAAAAGTTGAAAGGGGTGCGGTGCATCTTGCTAAACAACATTTTTTTTTAAATCGACCTTCCACAATGTCCGAGCCCTAAAAATAATCCCCACCGTTTTTTAGCCAGTAACAATGTGAAATAAGTTATTCTTTCTTTCTTTTTTCTCTTTGTAACATAGTGACAGTAACTTAACATCAGATGGCTCGGCTCGTTTGTCGGCTATTTACGTTAAAACTATACCGTAAACAATAACGACATCGTGTCGTATGATGTAAACAGCCGCTAAGTTCCGCTAGACCGGTCCGGTAGCCTTGTTACATAAAGCATCGTTTTCTATTTCTCTTATCTTAACTGCTTTAATAAGTTTTCGTTTTGTCCGTTCGTCTGTTTTGTGGACAGCCATTCGTCACGACCAATTGTGTTTGTTACACGTTTCATTTTCATCGGTTCGCTTTTAATTCGTATTCAAGATATGCTTTCTTTTTCGACAACGTCGTCTTAAGTTTTCTAATTTTCAAGTTTACCACTTTTATCTTGCGTCTCGTCTTTGTGAGTTGGTCACGAATTCAATACCATGGTAGATAAGCTACGGATTTATTTCAAATCCGCTAATAGAATTCCTCAATTTCAATCATTTAAGAGGATTAAGAAAACAGTTTTAACACCAAACTCTTTTTAATCACGGCGGTAAATCACTCCTGACTCCTCGCCATCGATGGTCGATTCATCTCGCCTATCGCAGGTTACTGCCAATCAGGCTATAGGCAGGCACACATTAGTTAATACTTATTCAGGGCTGCCAACATAAACATTGTAATCACAATCAGTAGGTACATGAAAGTGAATCGAATAGAACATTTTCTATTTCACTAGTCAGTTAATTAATTCTGTTATTTTTATCACCAAATTACTCCATTAACTGATTTCCTCCACATGTGTCTGTCTGCCCACCGTACAATCCGACACCGCCCGTGTTTACCAGGTGGAGGCTAAATTTAGCTCGCGGCAGACGTAAACGCGGGTTACGGTGAACTTCCTGCCCGCGCCAGGCTACACGTGTACGGCGACATGGATGGCTAATGGGTTTATGGGCACTGATTTTGGATATTGTGATACGCTATTTACTAGCTTGTCTGTTGTTGGTGCGATCGTGGGCCATGGTTATCATCCAGTGGGTGTTAAGTACTTTGAAGAAATCAACTGATATTCAAGTAGGTATACTTTTAAGCTTTTATTTTCTTTTTGTTAAAGGTCACTTAGGTACTTTTAACTCTTAAATCAACTTTATACGGCAACATAAAATTAATGAAATCACGATGTTTCAAGGGTTTTATTTCTGTTTACAAGTTCGGCCGTGACTGGATCAAAATACATTCGAACACAGATACATTACGGTGAGAGTAAGTACCTACCTATATTTGTATTGCAAACAGCAGTGCCGCGATGTTCAGTAGATGATGGAGCCTATAGTAGCCTATATATATGAGTAATATAATAAAATAGTAGCGTCTTTCGTAATACTGATTAGAAATTTTGCCTGCGTCGGTGTTTCCAGAGATAGAGTGTCTTAGAGAAGAGTTAGTAAGAAGAGCTAGGCTTTTACCAAGGTAATGCGCTCGCCATCTTAGACTTCACCTGACTTACCATCAGGTGAGATTGTGGTCAAGCATTGACTTACTTTATGGAAAACAGAAAATAATAAAAATAAACTTATTTCTTTACCTCGGAAAGTGTAAAAAAACTGAATGACTGAAGTAATTCACTATAATTATTGTTAATGAGTCATTGGCTGGTTACTATGTTATCTGTCGACATTGTCAACTGTAATTGCGGCGAGACTAAGATCGTACTTTTCCATAATAACTTGCTTATTACGCGAATGTTCATTACAAGGGATTAGATAATCTCGGTGTCTAAGAGTAAAACCAGAGGATGCATTTTTTTAATATTAACGATTTGTTTCGACAGTTTTTTTTTCTTAAGGAGTACATTTTTGCAAGCGTCCTGTAACTACGTAAGAATTAACGGGCAACTTAAGACCTACAGGAATCCATGTCAAAATAATCCCTCCTAAACTCCAAAGTAAAGGCAAATAAATTGCACAAGAGAGCGAGTTAATCAATGGAATTTCCAGCAATGTCATCTCTCAGCTGATGAGCTAATCCAGTGTCAAGGGTTTTCCACTAATGACGTCTCGTGACAATTGATGGGCTTCCTTCCTAATTGACTCGTAGTCGCCCGTTAAAGTGTCTTTGTTCAGTAATGCTAATATACCCTGAATTATGTTGACCTCTCTACCTAGCTCCTGTTTTGAGGATAGGATAGAAATGTCCTCATTGCTTTAGCTTTTTGTTCCTTTCGGATTTTATGAAGAAAGTTATTTTCAATTATTACATGTGCGAATCATCTGTGAAAATTCACGTCCAAAGACATTTTAAACCATTTGATGCGAGAACATGAAAGCTTAATTCGTAAAATATTCGTGAAATGCAAATTGATTTAGACCGAAGGGTATAGTCGTGTAAATTAAATTTGTTATTTTTTCATCGGATAGATCGCTTTTGGCTTTAACAGGTTTACCAGGACAGAATAATGTGAAGAATTGCCTATCAAAGTCATGTTGAAAATGTTGTTGGATCAGACGAATACAACCTCATTAAAAATACTGTCACGTTTAACAATGTAACAAGTGCTTCACCATAATAATATTATAATACGAGTATTATCTTCATTGTAACTCATATAAAAGCTAACGTGAATTATATAATATACTAGTGGCCCGACCTCGCTTCGCTTCGGGGAAAAAATCTCACTTCCATACAAACTTTTAACCCCCATTAAAACCCCTTAGGGGTTGAATATCATAAAATCCCGTCTTAGTGTGCATTTACGTCCCTAAAAGAACCTGCATGCAAAATTT